>CM070706.1:27840141-27940141 GCA_036346265.1 Melocanna baccifera | reverse complement strand
AAGAAGGGCAGGCTTCGGTCTAGGTCTGTGGCTGGGCCTGGCGCGATGTGGAGGCTAGCGCGAAGCAAGACACGTGCACAGTGCACGGGGGCGAGGCGAAGCATGGGAAGTGCCGTGGTAGGTCAGCGTGGTGCAAGCGGTGCACGGGCACGCCCTGGCGCTAGTCAGGCGCGCCCGAAGTGAGGTAGCGTTGTAGGCGCGCGCCCGACGTGACGTCGACGCATCCAGGGGCCAGGGCCTCGAGCTGGGTGCACCGTGCGTGCACTAGCGCAGCCAGCGTGCTCTGGCGCGGTTGGGCCAGGCTCAAGGTAGCAAGGCCGTGGAGAAATGTGCCAGGGCGGCCCAATGGGCTAAGGCTAAACTGCTCTTCACCCTTTTCTAAATTTTATTCAAATTTTTTATTTGGGTTTCAGTTTAGATTGCTAATTCATGTCAAGGCAAAACTGTATTTGAATTTTGAATCTGCATTTAATTTTGCACTAAGCTCGTGTTTCCTAAAATGCTGGTTTTTGGTTGGCAAAGGAACAAGGATTACTCATGCCCTGAATTGAATGCCTATTCTGAATTTATTCGAATTAGAATTTGTATTGGCTAGTATTATGGATTTCACCTTTTTTTTATTTTTGTTTTTAATTCCTTTCTCTTCTCAGTTTGGCTCACGAATATTTTCAATAAAATTCTCCCTTAATTCTTAATTCAATTTAATCATGTTAATCCTACTTTCTCTTCGCTATTTTATAGTCATGTATTATTTCCAATAGGAACTTAAATACAAAATCCAAGAAAAATGAAATGGCAAGGCAATGCAAGCAAAAGTTTTTAATTTTCTCATATTTTCATGCTACAAGCTTTTTGGGCTGTTACAAATTAGCTGCTGGAAACAACTTGTGTATTCATGCATTTTCAGTGAATCGTATCACACCTACCGCTAGCTGTGCTAATGGACTCCCAAAAGTTAGAGAGTAGATGAGACAACTGAATCAAAGACCACTGAACAAGAGCCAAGCTACAATTCCGCTAGCGTGCAACCATCCTTAGCTCGTTTCGATTTTTTTTCGACTTCTGTTTTTTTTACTATTAGTATTTCGTCTTTTTCTGAATTTTTTTAGATATTTTAGACTTTTTTGTATTTTCTTTTTTTCCCGTGTTCCTTTGTATTGTCCCTAATAGGTTAACATGTTTTTCTATTTTTACATTTTTTTTAAAATTAATTATATCCAAAAAACCAAATTAGCTACAGTAAAAAAAAGGCCAGCTACAATGAAATTTCAATTAAAAGCCAAAAGCCATCGCTAAAACGAGCGCCCCAGCATGCATGTCTCGGCATAGGTTTGGGAGGCACCCGGAAATTGTGCGCCAACGTTTTCATTAGGTTTGGGAGGCATCCGGAAACAGAGATTACTCGGCTATATATAGCACGTGGTGCAAGGAATATTGCATATATAGCTTACAATATTCAGAGCAGCACAAGCACCACTACTAGCTGTTCTACATGCTTACAATATATTTTTGAAACACATTTGTCATTACCATAGATATACCTGCTAGAAGCAACTTATTTATTGATGCTTTTTTTCAGTTGAATAGTATCGCTTGGTCAGCTAACGCTAGCTGTGCTAAAGAGTGGGTGAGAGAATTAAAGCAAGGACCACAACTAGTAGGCCTGTTGTTTTCAGAGCAGCACATGAGAACACTCGACTATAAATAGAACAAGATGCAAGAAGCCTCCCATTGAACAAGATCCATGCTACAACAATGCCTCTAGCATACGACGATCCCTCGTTCTTTGTCCCATCATGTCATGACATAGTTTTGGGAGGCATCCGGAAATTGTGCACCAACATGTTCGTTCATTCGGTGAGAAATTATTAGAGCAAGAGCTATAAGAGCCATTAGATGATTCGATTTAAGGTCCAAACTTGTCATTGCCGAGCTACCATTTATCTAGAATAATCAGATAGGCATGTCACAAAGTCAAGCACTGTAGCTTAGGACAAAAGAATTGATTCAATGAGATACTATGATGTAAATATGGCACGAAAAACTAATGCAAGTGTTTTCATCTCTACTTTTGCATGCTTTCCAGGCGCCAGAACCTCTGAATGCAGCGACAAGAGCCTCCGATCATCTCATTTCAGTTGCTAAGCCTATGCACCACGCCAAGCCCGAAAGAGCCTTGCATCCAGGAGATCCTGATGGAGGATTTGATCGTGTTGCTACATATCAGGCCAACCCCGATAGAGCCTTGCATACAGGAGATCCTGATGGAAGATCTGATCGTGAATTGCTACATATCAGGCAGCATGTTGACAGTGGAGTTTGGGGAAGCCAATCTAAGATGCAATTGCGGTTCTGCATCACCAGGCACCATGATACCTTTTTAGCACATAGCCAGTAGAGATTCAGTCTAACAACTAGACTATCCTAGTTTTTTAAAAGCATCAGATCCCAATCTCTGTATCTTCTATCTTGTGTTCTCACCTTTCTGAAGAAAGAAAGAAGGGCATGTCTAAAAAAGGTCGACACTGACCAGATCCACCTTAAGAAACCACATCGATCACAAATTCATTCTTCAAACTTAAGAATTGAATGGTTAGTTATGGTATTAAACATGGATTTCTATGCTTGTAAACAAAGCATAAATTGTATGAGTTGTGTTTGTGTTTGTGTAATCAAGACCAGTTTCTATTAAGTGAATTAGTTTGCCTACAATCTGATGTATGGTCATCCTCTGTAAATCTTTACTATTATAAAAGAAGGAGTTGGTGGTTGCCGAAGCCTCCATCCAATCTGGACCGTCGGATCTTCCCTCCCCCTCCCGCCACCCGGCCAACCTAAAACCCTCTAACCGCCGCCCCGTCCTCCCCTCCCCTCCCGGCCTCCCCTCTTCCCCTCCCCTCCCCGCCCCGCCCCCCTCCTCCCCATCGCTCCTCCTCTACCCCGCCGCCTCCTCCCCTCCGGCCTCCCCGCCCCTTCGCTCTCCCCGCGCCCACCCGCCCCGCCGTCCTCCTCCCCTCTCCCGCGCCGCTCTCTCCCCACCTCGCTCGCCCCTCGCTCCCCCGCCTCTCGCTCTCCCCGCCGCTTGCCTCGCTCTCCCTGCCTCACCTCGCTGCCCCCGCCTCCCCTCACTCTCCCTGCCTCCCCTCGCGCCCCGCCTCCTCCTCCTCCACCCCATGCCGCCACTACCCCTCGCTCTCCCCGTCGCTCTCCCCGCCTCCCCTCGCCTCCCGCGCGCCGCGCTTCCCTCGCCCTCCCCGCGAGCTCGGCGAGAACCTTTTCCCGACGCCGCCGATGACGCCGCTCACCATTGAGAGACCCTGTCGCGTCCCGGTGTGCAGCTCCACCTCATCGACCCGACCGCAGCCTCGACCTCGGCGTCGGCGCGCGCTCGTCGTCGTCGCCTCGCGCGAGCGACCATTCGCCGCCGTCTCGCGCACTCACTCGGAGAAGCGCCAGGCGGCGCGCGGCCTCTTCGATTTCTTGAGCATCGGGCGGTCGGCCGAGGGGCGCGCAGAGCCCGTGCGATGGCCGCTCACCGCGTCGGTCTTTGGAGGGCACAACCTCCACCGTCTTCGTCTCCAACCGCCCTACACCTTCAAGTCTTCGGCGTAGCGCGAGCTCCTCCTAACCCTTACGAATTTACAGCTTAGAGTCTTGGAGGCAAGTGCTTTGGATTTACAATGTGAGATATGCTTTGTATTGTGTAGCTCGAGGAGGTGTTTAGCGAGGTCGGACCGGTGAGGCGCTACTTCATGGTCGCGCCAAAAGGTGAAAGGATTTAGCCAGTTCTATAATAGCATGAACCACTGTTAGATGATGCTAAGTTTGCTGAATTATTTTGCATGAGATCTGTTTATATTTATCACCTGCTTGCCTAATCAAGATACACAGAAACAGTGGAGCCATAAGAACTATGAACAAAATGTGGAAGTGAAATCTTAGAAAGAAGTCTTATATGTCATAAAAAAATAAATTTAAAGAAGTTAATTACAACTAATGATTACAGCTTGTTCTTTAACTGAAACAATTGACCTTACCTGCTTCCCTTTTTCCTTCTTTAATACTTCGTTGGTTTAGATTTCATGGCTTAGCTGAGTTTGACCAGAAAAAGCAAAGCTGTCGCGGGCGTCTATCTGATCATAATGCACGAAGAAGAAAGCCACAACCAGAGACAATTTCATTCAGTTAATCAAGGCTCTCCATGATGTTTTATAGTAGCACTGATCCCTTAGTTGCTTTGGGGGTTCAATAAACTAATTTATTATCTACAATTTTCCTATTGGTATCCATAGTGTACAAAACTCTTATTTTACCATATCAATCTCCAACCACGTGACACTCATTCATTATAACTTTGGATGTTAAAAGAGAACTGGTGCCAAATAGTTTGTTCTTATCTGCACTTTACTCGCTTAACTTTCATGCTTGTGGTATTATACGACAGTGGTGCCTTATACTTTATAACCTGATGAGATGGTTCCAAGCATGGAAAAGAACCTAATTTTAGATCATGGAGGACATGTTTCTACTTTTCCTATTGCAACGCCTTGACACATGGCTTTGACATTATTTGTTATTATGCCTTATTCTCTTCATGTAGTTTAATTGATGACTGAATGCGAATTCTTCAACCAAATTTGCACTTCAGAAATAACAGGACAATACTTAAGCATCGCAGTAAGCACTGTTTCAGTTTTCTGCAGATACATGTTTGGTGTTACACAGTGATTCAATTTTTTTGGAAAGGAACTTAACCCAACTTCTTAGGTATTATTTGATAACAATACATAGTAATCACACTGTCATAAAATCCTTCACAAATTTTTGTTCTCTCTAGATATAATTTTTCATTGTACTGAAACAATTTAGCCTTAATTTTGGTATTGTTTGCATTGCAGATGCTAGGCAACAGAATCTTTTCTTTAGCCAATCTCCTTTTGGTCAAGTGAGAAGCAATGCAATTTCTTCATGGGATAGCTTGGGAGGCTTCAAATTTACGGAAACCAAATTTCTGTGGATGAAGCCAACGAAAATGGTAGGCCTTGATGAGTTGCATTTCTCTAACCCGCAGATGCCAAATAATGTTGTGGCACATGCTGTACATCATCATGATTTCGATAGGCTTATGCCATTCAAGGGAACCAACACAAAGGTCCTCAACCAAGGTACTTTTTTAACTACCAATCTATTACCAAACTTAAATAAAAGATTAAAAAAAACTGTTGCAGCACTTAAATTTTAGCCATATGCTTTGATGATGTCCGTGTCCATGCAACATAGATGATGAGTATGTTTGAGTCCTATGCTTGTTTCTCATTAGTTATGGGTTATTTTATCGAATAATTCAATGATACATATGTTTTAGCAGTGGTTTAGTCAAGATGGTAAATCAAAAGGCGGATGGAGGCTTAACTCCACTTCATATGGCGGCGTTAAACAGGCACGTAGAGTGTGTACAATTGTTACTGGACTTAGGAGCATATGTTTCTGAGGTCACCATTGAAGATGGAACGACTATTGACTTCATAGGTATTTGCAACTGTTCTTTTTACCGTTGCTTGTCAACTCAATAATAATTTTCCTTTATGTATTTGTTATTTCTCAGCTTTGTTGTTGTTGATAGCACACTCCTGTTCTGAATGCTTGACATTATCAGTATTGGAACATTGTGTATTGTCAGCAAATTAACTTATACCTCGTCTTAAATTGATTCAATTATTGTCTTGCAAATGTACTTTATTATACATATACTGATGGGATGCCATGAATGGAAAAAAATCCTTCATCCACTTGGAATGTATTACCATTGTTCCTCTACTACTGTCTGCAGTTCTATGTCTTTTAGTTTTGTACTTTGATGTTGCTAAAATTTATGTTTCTTCCGTAATCACCATTGATTATGTTAGCCATTTGTTAGTATAAAATTTGGCCATGTGTGGCGTAATCTTTATTGCTCTTGGCTTATGTACTTGAAGCTGTAAGTTTGGAATTTTTCTAAAAATATGTACCTTTGTATGATTGTATATATAGTATTGTTACATCTTACTAATATGATGCTTGATTTATTTACGAGTATGAACATATATGTTTTGTTTGATACATGATGACGTAAGAAAAAGTTGATATTTATTATTCAATTTGAGATAATATTTGATAGTATGCATCACTTTTATTTGATTTTTCGTTGCAACGCACGGGCACATAACTAGTTTCTAAGAAAATATGTCATGCGTTCAGCAAATTATGCGGAAGGTGATACATTAGTGTAGAATCAGCATTACTCTGAATCTGTGTGGGACATGTACTACTCTAATTTGCATGAAGTATGCTCTACTCTGCGGACTTCTGTATCCATGTCGAACTGTTGAGTCTAAGTTATGCCTGTTGACTCCCAATAAAACCAAAAGGGTAGGCGAGAGAATTAAAGCAGGGATCATTATGTATGTAAATTTTTATTTCAAGCATAACGTATATAGCAAAAGGTGCAAGAACCAAGAAGAGTGGCAATATGGCATTGCTCGCATTAGATATTCAGACTTCGCATCATGCAGCACAACAGAAGCACCACTACTTATATTAGGCACTCCACATGGCACGTGTACTTGTATTAGCATTACTATTATAAAAGAAGGAGTTGGTGGTTGACCCGTCGTCACTCCTCTCCTCTCAACCCTTCAATCTGATCACAAGATAAAATCCTAACCGTAGAAATTACTCCACTCCGCCTCCCCTCCCCCCGCGTCGCCGCCTCCTCCCCTCCCTCCCACTACGCCCTGCCTCCTCCCCTTCCTCCCACTCCGCTCCGCCTCCCTCCCACCCCGTGCGCCGCCTCCTCCCCTCCCTCCCACTCCGCTCCGCTTCCCCACCCCGCACAGCCTCCTCCCCACCCCGCGCGTCGCCTCCTCCCCTCCCTCCCGCTCCACTCCGCCTCCCCACCCCGCACCGCCCCTCCCTCCCACCCCGTGCGCCGCCTCCGCCCCTCCCTCCCACCCCGCTCCGCCTCCCACCTCGCGCCGCCCCTCTCTCCCACCCGCGCGCCGCCTCCTCCTCCCCTCCCACTCCGCTCCGCCCCACCCCGCGCCGCCCCTCCCCGCGGCCCCACCGCCTCCACTCCGCGCTCCTCCCACCTGCGCGCCGCCTCCTCCCCATCCTCCTCCCCACCCCGCGCCGATGCACCGCCTCCTCCTCCCCCCCCGCTCCGCCGCACCGCCTCCTCCTCCTCTCACCCTGCTGCAACCACCTCCTCCTCCCACCCCGCTCAGCCACTCCGCCGCGCCGCTCCTCCCTCCCACCTGCGCGCTGCCTCCTCCTCCCCACCCCCTCGCTCCGCGCGCGCCATTGCAGCTGCTGCCTCCTCGCGCCGATTCCTCGCCAACCATCCTCCGCGATCTTTGCTACCGTCAACTCCCTCGCCAACCGCCGACCTTGATCGCCACAAAGACGTCCTTTGCAAACCGCCCAACTTGAATGCACGGCGGTTGCAAGGAATGAACGTGTGTGCTCCACAATTAAAAACGAGGGCAGGTCGTGAGGAGAGGAGAGGAGACGTCGCCGCCGCAGTCGCCATGTCGGGGGGTATCGCGCGCGGCCACCTCGCCGAGGAGCGCAAGGCATGGCGGAAGAACCACCCGCACGTCCGTGCCTCTCGGCTTCATCCGCCTCTCTTGTTTTGTTCGACCATGTTGCCTTGCCGATTCTGGTGCCTTATCTATTTTGTTTCGGTTCTGTAGGGTTTCGTCGCCAAGCCGGAGACGATGGCCGACGGGACGGTGAACCTCATGGTCTAGCACTGCACCATCCCCGGCATGCAAGGGGTAAGCACCGCCTGATTGAACATTTAGTGAGCTCGCTCAAGTCCTCTCGTTCGTTTCTAGATCCGGATGGCTTGATGCTTCTCACGTTAGCTATTCACTGGTTGATCGGCTCCCGTGCGGTGGATTACTAGAATCGTGCAGATCAGGATTCGTTTGTTCGTTGGATTCTTTAGTACATTGTTGCCATGGCCCGAGTCGAGTTGTGGTTTCTCTATGCTTTCACCCAGGAAAAAATGGTTCTTTTTAGGGCTTGCCAAACTGTTGTCAACTAACTGACACTATAAATAAAGTTGACGGCTGGTTCTGTATGAATGCATTCCAGATTATTTTCACAGATGCTTCAAAGGAGTGTTCATTCCACTAACCACTGCATACCATGGGTTGAAGGGAACATGCTTGAATGATCAATGAAAAGGTGGACTGGGAGTTAAATCAGTGTACGCACAAGTTCAATTGAACTATACACAAGGGGACTTGTGCAAGTTCTATTGTCTACTCGGCTTAAGTTGCTAAGTAGTGATTGATAAAGTATTGAAGTGGCATTATGTCCTATTCATTGTTAGCAAGCATCCTGTGTTTTCTTATGTGTATAGGTATCTCCAGTAATTGCACCCTATTCAGGGTTTCAAAATCTAGAACCCAACGAGTTCCTGCTAGCTAACTTGTAGTGAGTCCTGCCATTCAGCGGTGCCAATCAGTCCGATTTAGGCTAATTTGAGGTTTCTACTGTCAACAATGAAGATAAACTGGGCTAGAAGCCAGTTCAAAAAAAAGAGATAAACTGGGCTAGAATACTTTAAAACATGTCCATGAGTTGGTGCAGCACAACAAAATTGCACACAAATATGTTTACTCTCTGTAATGAACTAAGTTGTCTGCTTTACGTGATCTCTGTCTTGGATGCCTTTAGTGCTTTGGTTGAGGTTATGTTATTGAAGTCTTGCACATGGTTCGACAAATCTTATGTTATCAACTTATCTCTCAGGCTTGTCATGACCTTATACAACTATTTCTTATTTTGCTGCTTTTCTGTTTGTATAGACTATTTGCAATAAGGCGATCTAGCTTTAACTACCAAATCCCTCCGCTCCGCCCCTGCCTGTATAAGCTTGCATTACTTTGTTAAGGATTTTTTTGCTACTGTTGCAGCTTTTTAGAGGGCTAGCTTATATTCATACTGTTCCGGGAGTCTGCCACAGGGATGTGAAGCGACTAATGTGGACATAGTATTGGTGATTTATGTCATTATGTTACATTTGTCATCAATATGTTGCTTTTTAAATTGATATTTATTATTCAGTTTGATATCATATTTGATAGTATGTATCACTTTTATTTGGTTTTCTGTTGCAACGCACGGGCACCTAACTAGTTAGCACTCAAATTTGGGTTTGGGATGAATCGGTAATACCATCTAATGATTATCGTAACTAATGTAAGTAAACCCAGCTTACCATTCTAGCACTGAATTTGTTTACTTGTAGAGATTGATGCTCATAATTGATATAAAACATTTACAAGGAACACGGATGAGCTAGCTAGGCCTAGCAACGAGAACTAGCATTTCTTCTAGGAAATCATCTTATAAATGCAGAGTAAACTTTTATTGTGGCTAAAACCTAATGAACTACTCCACTTGAAGGTGACAACTCCATCATAGCCTACTAACATTATTCAGAACCACACTGCTGCACACAAATGATCCTCATCTCATGGAGTTCTATATATGTAGGCCCTGTTTTTTTTTTTTTTTGCTTTTAGTTTCGACTTTCCTGAAGCCCAAACAAACATCTCCAAACAGCTTCTCAAGCCTAAAACTATGTGCGCCATCCACCGTCACCTAGAAGCAAAGACAAAAGTTGGGGAAGCTAATCTAAATGCGACTTCAGTCCTCCACCAAGGACCGCAATACATTTTCCTAAACATAGTGAATACAGTTTCATCTAACTACCATATTATGATAGTAGAAATGCATTAGATTCCAGTCTCTGTATCATGCATTAAATAATCTCTTCACCCTCATGAATTCTCCAATAAATTTCATCCTTCGCGTGAATAAAACAAGAAGTGCATTTTTGGCAAAAGTTCGTCATTTACTGATGATGGTAGAGATTTGCGTATCATTAACTTCCTCAGCTCCCTCAAGCAAGAACAGTTTGTCTAACAAAGGTCTACACTAACCAGATAACCTGGAAATCAAAGTCAATCTGCGTAACAAAGTGAACAAGAAATTCTATACATGACTATGAAATTTCCTATGAAATTTCCATGTTGTGTGTGTCTACGTATCAACAACATACCACTCTTGCATTCCTATACTTGTGGAAGAAAGATCTGTAGAACTACACCTACGCATCATTCCTACAAGATTTACAGCGAAAAACAACATCACTGGATGCAACTGCAGATCATACAAGTTCAGGACAAGGAATACTCTGATACATAGTTGACATTGCCAGATGGAATTTTTTTTGTTGCTGCAAATGGAACACAGGCAAACCTGGACTTGGATTTGTTAATGGATTCCCTTCCTCTTGTGACGGTGGCCATCAACCATCTCCCATCTGTCATTTTCCAGGAGACCATCTGAAGAACCGACTTTTGTGTTGGCATGTCTTGAACTCTGGCTGGATACTTTTACCTTGCTGTCACGCTTGTAGTCAGTCGAGTGATCAGTTTCATGGTCCCGATGTTTGTGTCTATATGTGTTCTTACTGGACTTGTGCCCATCATCAGCCCTCTCTCTGTGACTCCTTTCTTTACGACTTTGACGATGGGTCTTTTCACTGTAAACACTTTTGCGCTTTGCACTACTTTCATCTCCTTTTCCTGAAGCACTTCTATAATGCTGCTTGCTCCTCTGTCTAGTATCCTGGATAGAGTTGTCAGACATGTCATGCAGTTCAGAAGCACAATGCACAGAGAAACGGTTCCTCCTTTCTCTTCCATATGAATCAAATTCCTTTCGATACTTGGGATCAACTAATTCTTCATCTGATGAATAACATGGCTTCTCACGGGTAGGGCTACCAAATGTATCCTTGCAGTGCCTCTTTTGAACCCTTGTGCTACCTTCATCATAGTACCTTTCAGATCTCTTTTCTGTTTGATATTGCTTATGTGATATTCCTCTACCATCCTCATCATGATAGTCCTCTGAACTCCTATGATAGCCATAATCCCTAAAGAAAAACATATTCACTAGATATTAATCCATTTCTTTCACATTAGCTGAACCAAAAAGGCATATTGGTACAAAAGGCAATCCAACAGCAAGCTCAATGAGCTCTACATCCTCTGTGGACATCTAAATGAAAACCATGGAAATTACAATTTGCAAGATTGTATGAATTATTTCATACAGATAGTAAAGTATAGTAAAGTAGCCTTCTTGAGCATTATCAAATTCTGACGATTTTCACATGATGATATTTTCTTAATATTAAAGCTGCTTATATAATACCACTAAGGTGCCAATATCAAATGGCCCAAGAAATGTGGTTTAAAGCAGTCCAAACATAAAACACTAAAAGGCCTAGATACATGATGCCGCCCAAGAAATGTGCTAACATGTTTTGAGACTAAAATCAAACCATGTATATACAACAGTAACTATCATAATCCACAACATTAGACTGACAAAAAAAGACTTGAAGGTAGAGTGCAAAGGACAAACTTCATAGTGATTAATAACTCCTACAATAGGTACATCACCAGTTAAAGTTGAATTTTCCAGCGAAGAAAAGATGATACATGATGAATTAGTTTAAAATTTATGCTGACACTTAGGAGTTTAGGCATGTGCTATGTCATATGTTACATATAAAAACTGTAAGCAACCACACCTAATTTTACACAAACTTAAAGGTTGTATATAAAAAAAATCAATAAATTCATTCTTACCTTACTCCCCTTCCACTTGGAGCTTTATAACTCTTAGCATTATCATGAATACTCATGAATCCTGTATGTGATAAGGGTTGTTGTACTCCAGGTAGCACTGGAGATGGCATACCTCCCATCCCCACAAAAGCACTGAAAGCATCATTTAGGGGTCAAGATAAACACACTTTGAGATGGGTATGATTGGCTAAATTGCTGTTATTACCAGCAGCGTCCCGGAGGAATACCAATAGAAAGGAAAAAAGTTGCTTACTATGGATTCTTCATGCCTCCATAAAATGGTGGCATATATGAAGGCACTCCAAAAGGTGAGACTGGGACAACTCCTGGATCAAATGGAATGATCCCAGGTGTGCCATAGATATTTCCATAAGGCCGAGGAGGGTGAAACATAGATCCCTGCCAATTAGGTGGACCATATGCATCTCCATGGAATGCACTATCTTCTGCATGTAGGAACATTGAAGGACACGTAAAGGAAAATTAAAACCAGAGGGCAAGATAGAAGGGTATCAATTATGATATGCTCAACTGAACTCATTACCTGAATGTACATTTGAAGCAACTGGGCAATCTCTGATCAGGTGGTTTGGAGAACCACACATGTAACAAGTTCGCCCACCCTGCTTATCCAAAAGGAAACTTGAGGTATGCGTTATAGTAGAAAAAATAGCAATTTTGTTAAGCAAAATAGACAAAGCTGCACCTAACTCCAATCAAGTCTCCAAAAGCATGCCGTTCTACATGCATCATGTATGAACTTTTCTCTAAGATGAGGACATAAATTGGTGTGAATGTAAACCCTGGTAGAAAAATTTGCCTTGGGAATTTACTAACTTAACATATCAACATGGCAGGCAAGTTCCACACTGCCTCTTTGGAAACTACTAAGGCTTCCCTATGTACAACCACCTTATGATGTCACTATACTGCAGAGAAGTGTGGTAATGTACATTAATGGTTCTCATAGAACAAACTAGTAAGCCCAGCATTCCTAAAACATGGTTTCATTCCTCCAAACATACAACTGTCAACAGGTGTCTTCCCAAGTCAATGAATTAAAGGAAGCACGGTCATCAGGGGGGAAAATGATGATGCACCTTTCTTGCCCTTATTGCCGGTGCTGCAAATCCACTGCCATCTGCATGTAAAGGAAATAAATTGTAAGTGACTAAGTGGAACTGTGGATAAGCAAATGACAAATACAGAGCTAAATGAAATAGCAAATACCCAAAGAGTTCCTGAGTGCTTTGGCTTCTAGGGTAGGCAAATCATCTGGGAAATGAAAAGTAAAGAAAACTAAGCCACAATTACTAAAAAGGCAAGTCAACAGCAATTGAAGTATCAAGCAAGATCGTACCATTCTCTTGTGCAATATTTTGGTAAACCTTTGAGGAGCTTGCACTTCCTTGAAAATCAGCATTCCTAGATGCTTCTTGGGGGCCATTTCTATTGAGTGCTGAAGCTGTTTCAGTTGGTTTATTTCCATCCAGACGGATCTTAATACTGGAGCTTCTTTTAATCTCCTTTGTGGGGTTTGGAATGAAGTGATTGGAATCTTTTCCTGTGGCAGATGGAGAACAGAGCAACTTTTGTTCTTGTTGGTGAATCGACATAGCACATGATGCCTCTTTTGCTTCTATACCAGATTCTACATCTGAGATTACAGACAAGAAATGTATATTTTAGCTGAAGTTCAGAAGATAAGAAATCTTCTGAAACAAGGTAGTGAGTTCCAACATACCAGGTGCATACATAGGTCCCGTATCATCAACACCAACAACACCAGCTGGCTGTGTCTCAAGAAAATGTTTGATGGCCTTACGAAGTGACAAATTTGGTAAGAGATCATTAATAGTGCACCTAGTGGATGAACACTTCGGACATTTTTTCATCTCAACCAAAGCAGAATCTATACCTGAAGCACCAAAAAATAATTTAAAGATTTCAATGTCATAGAAATATAGAATGTGCCATTCTTTGTAATCATAGAAAATAAACTGTATATCCTGATTATACTAGATGAGGATCTGTATTATTAAGAGATGAGAAATTTGTCAAACTCTGGATCAGCGATATAAAAACCTAACAAGGAGCTACAGTGGAAAACCACAACAGCCTCCTCACCAAGAGTTCAACAGAAAATTTATTAGAATAAACTAAGCTACTCAATATGGCAAATGTCAAGCAAGAACAAGTCAGACCAATTATCCCCATTCCCTTGTGTCTGGCATGTCTTGGCAGTGGCAGATACATGCAACACACTACTGAGAGGTCATTACAAATGTGCATAGGAAGATGTTCAGACATCTAAAAGTAATTTGAATCGGTGTTTATATGCACTGCACTGGCTTGTACAACTTTGGAGATTTAATCAGTCTGAAACAACTTGTATGCTAATACAAACAAAAATGTTAACAAAATGGATCAAGTTAATATCAAAGTTAAATTCAGGAGCTGAGTACTCGGGGGTCTAAGCATAGCCATGCAGAGCAAGACTCACCGCAAGCTAATAATATGATAAACTTTGCAAGAGCCTTACGATAATGATGAACATGGTGCTCAAATATGGTTAATAGTTATATGCAAGAGGAACTAAGAAAAAGATGGTCTCTTATAAAGAAACAAAGAGATGCTTTAGTTCTTTAAATGAATTACATTTGTTGCAAAAACTATGCTGGCAACATGGTATCATCACAGCGTCTTCAAATATTGTTTTACAAAGGAAGCATCTCAGTTCTGCTGGCACATCCATGTTGGGTATTACTTGAGAGGACTTAGCAACATTCCTAAGACAAGAAACAGAGATCATATTATGTTAATGTCATAAAAGACATAACTTGCAAATTACAGTGCGATAACTTGATAAGTGAATAGAACAGTTTATCTAGAAAAAGAAATAAGATATTACTGTTCCATCTTTTCACATTCTCTGGCCATGTAATTTGTTTTGATTTCCATTTTTCCTTCTTCCAAATCAAGTTCTTCAGTAGAGTTATCCACAACAATTTCTGTCACCCAAAAACACACGAAAAAAGTTTTCCATAATGGTTTAGGAGGTTCTAACAAAATAATGTTGCTTATTCACCTTTGGGCATGGCCTCACTAAGACCACTTCCTTCGACGTTCAGATATCTTGGACAAGACATCTCAGAGCATCTACATCAGTAAACACAACAAAATTTCACATGAAAGGAACATGTGCAAGGACATAAAATGGTCTGTTGAAGGCCATGCGGTAACTTTAGATCCTTTTCCTATGATGTATTCTAGCTCTTTACTACTCCCTTGGTCACAAATTGCAGTTGCTAAAGGGCATAGGATGGTTATATAATTTTGCCTATAGTGGCGACTCTTTGTGTCTGGGGCGAGTAATTGGTCACAAAATCTACTTCCTACTCAAAACATATAAGATCCATCCAACTGTGCTTGAACAACAAGAAACAACCACAAATCTGAGGCATACATCAAATAAAAAGAAGTCAAATAAGGAATATGAACAACATATTATAAACTACACAGTACAACATTGTCTGAGCGTTTGGAATGATCTGTACCTAGATAGGTGATAGGTCATAAGCGACTTAAGTTATTCTTAGAGGTGATTTACCCAACTATCAGTGGAAAAATTAATCTCTGAATTTTACCTTTTATTGGAGCTTTGTTCTAAGTTGAAACAATCAGCACATGATTCTGATAATTCTGCCTCTAAACCAGGACAAAGCACATTGCAGGGGTCATCAAATTTGTCCAAAGAAGACGGCCACGGCGCAATTCCCTCGCCTCGATCACCGCGGCCACAAGCGTGCTGCTCTTCAGCCCTATCACACAATCCAACAGAGTAGTAAGCACCGAAACCCACCCAAGTCCAACACAAACAGCAGCTCTCCCGCTAGCTACGCACGTATTATGAAGATTTGATGAGTCTCCGCCGCCGCCGCCGCCCGAGGAGGCGATGGGCACGCGCTTTACAACGACGTCGGAGCCGGCGGGGATGAGCAGCGCGTCGTCGTCGAGAGCTGCGAGGGACAAAACGGGAGTCAATTTCAAGGGGTCGGGCAGCTTTGGCACGGGGATAGAACCTGAAGGGGGGATGAAGGGGCCGTACGGCAGTTGGAGGCGGCATCGGACATGACGAGGTCGAAGTGGCGACGGAGGGCGGGGCCGAGGATGCGGGCGCGGAGGTCGCGGACGGAGACAGCGTCTGCGCCCGCGAGATCGAGGGACTCGAAGAGGGGGGAGCTCCGGTAGCGGAAGCGCACGGCCATGGCTACGGCGGCGAGGTGGACGCCTCCGCCGTCGCGTTCGACGACGTCGAGGTGGGAGACGAGAAAGGCCAGGGGAGAGAATTTTTTAAAAAATAAAGAAAACGAAATTAAAATGTCGGTAGTTATCCGTCCGCTACTCACACGTAGAAAATGCGATCGCGATTATTCGCGATCACACGTGGACCACTGGTAACTGTCTGATTAAGCATAGGCGGTCCCGATATCGGAGGGACAGGTAGTCGAGGTGATATTTTCGTACTACTCCTCGGAGTAATTTGTACTCCAAGAAATAGTAAAAGTTATGATCGCGATTGTTCTGCGCGATCACACGTGGATCTATGTAAACCGTCTGATCATTCATAGACGGATCAGATCGGGGAAGAACGAGTACGAGTGGACATATTTGCGTAATAGATCTCGGATTAACTTGATTTTCAAAACGAAGTGAAATATTTGGATCGCGATTATTCGTTCCGAACGAACACGTGGATCTATAAAAGCCGTCCGATCAAATATACGCGGCCCAGATTGGGGGCCTAAGTAGTTAGTGTCCTGTTTTCGTGTAAACCCGCAGATTACTTAGTGTTAATCATTTTAGCAACCGATTTATGCATCCAAGGATCTGACAGTAGCATATTTGCATCGAGACCCTGGAACTACTTCGTATTCCGATCATTACCTCCACCTCCATTCCAGAAGCTCCGGCGGCGAAGGTTGGCGACGACGAGCTCCGGCGGCGGCGTAGCCATCGCCGTCCTCGATGCATCCGAATCACGCCTCCCTCCGCTCGCTGCCGTGCCGCCTCGGCTGTCCATCCAAGGTATTGCGGCCTCCTCCCACTCCCACCTCCGTTTCTGCGCACAGTCACCCAGGAGAAGAAGTAAAGAACCCCTAATAAAGTTGGTTTCATATCAAATTTTTGTGCGAGTCCAGTGAGGCTCTTTAGGAGAATGCAGTGAGACAAGAGACCTTTTTAGACTAAAATAGGGGAAGAGACTTGATGAGGGATTAGCTGAGTGTTTTATAGATCATCCCAAAATTTGGTGTATTGTGTTCTCTTGCATCTTGGCTTGCCTGATTGCCTGGATAATATGCCTACTAGCCAGCCTGTTATTGTTGTTGCAAATGCGTCCCCTTGTAGTAAATCCAGCTTCAATCATCCAAAATAAACCTCTAGTTGGGCATGTAGGATACGATTTCTTTCGTAGTATGAGATTATCTTGAATAGTTGGTACCAGTGGCATCGATGATTGTTTGCATGACCTCTATCTCAGAAGCTATTTGAACTAGCAGTAGGCTACTTTAGACATATATTCTGATCCTGTTTTCCTGTCTGATTCCATCTGTCGATCTTGGTGGCTGCATAAGCTCCACAAGTTTTGAACGATTGCGCTTTCAGTAGTCAAATCCGATGGTATAGCTTGTTTGTGACTAATCATCTACTGAGACCATATTTGTGTTCTCTTCAATCGGTGACTTTTTACTGTATCTACCATCAAAAACTGTTGCTGTTCTGACCTGGCCAAATGAGCAGCATTAAAACTAAAACAGTAAATGCTAATAATATTGTGCAGGCATCTACGCTTGCAACAAACCTGGCCAAATGGGCGGCACGCGGCACGGCACCGCCCGCACTGACCCGTTTAGGCACGGCCTGTTTGGCCCATTACTTAGATGGGTCGTGCCATGCCAGCCATGGGCTGAGGCTTCAACCCAAGCACGACCGAAAGCCTCACTGGCTGACCGGCACACGGTTAGCCCGTCGGGCCGATGTCGGCCTATTTAGCCTATTTGGCACCAAAGTTTGAAAAAACATGTAAAAATAAATCCCAGAAAATATACAAAATAAAATTATATATAATTATAAATTGAACTATATAAAATTCAAAAATTACAAAATAAAATCACATAAATTAAAAATGAACCATATAGAATTCAAAAAATACAAAATAAAATCATATAAATATTAAATGAATGGGCCTAACGGGCTATGCCGGGCTGAGTCATGTCGTGCCAAGCCCGGTACTATGGTTGTCGAGCCGGGCCAACAGTGTTGTGCTTTGGACCGGCCTGGCTAGCATGGCCCATCTAGCCCCCTCTAGCTTGCACTGTAGTTTATATAACAAATTTTACTTTTCTGAGCTTCTACAGTTTGAACATTCAAACAAAACAATAATTCGGAGATTCTGCGTATCAATTCTGCTGTCTTCTTTATCATCTGATATCCGAGATCCTACACTTAGGAAGCCAACCAGTACACTCTCATATTCAATTCTTTGGAACCACATGTCCAACACTCCACCTCTGCAGCATTTTGTCCTTTTAGTGCTGCATGTTTGCCTTTTGGATAAATCAGTTTACTGCTACTAGCTTTGTTTTTGCACAGATGAGTCTACTTCACATTGTTGATCATTAAACAATAAAGACAAATGACCAACTGCAGCTACAGCGTAGCAGCAGCAGAAGCTAGCAATTTGGCACCAGTATTCTCATCTGAAATAATGTACAAGCCAGTATTATAGAATGGCGCCCAACAAAAGGTCAGGATATTGCATACCCCATTCTTGTCTGTAAGAATTTCGGAACAAAATGTCTCCTTAGATTTGATTTTACCAGCATTTCTTCACGTAAACAAGTGTCCTCTCAATTGTGGTCCATTTTCCTTGCGTTTGTTGTTTAGTAGGTCATTCCTTTTCATGAATACATTTGATTTGGGTTTGTCTTTGTAGTGAAAAGCAATAAATGCGCTGTATCATTCGATCATATTCGTGCTGGTATCATGGCCTGATGGTCCTGCCCTAGTGCTGGGACTGCTGCCCTGGTGCTAGGACTGAAATAGTTGAAATCTCAGAGTACTGCATTTAGTACGGGTAACAGAACCTGCCAGTACTGGCACTGGATCTGATACACAGATTTACTCCTGAGATTTTGATTCTGAATGTACTGTTCTTATCTTTCAGGCAAGCATTTACCTGCAGTAACTCAAGATGTAGAGGATTCCTTGGACAGAAGGATAATATTTTCCTCACCAGGCACCAAGTTAAAATCCTTTGCAAGTATTGCAATGCAGAGGCGTAGGATGGTCATAATATGCTGATAGATGTGAAGCCAGTGATGAAGCAAAGAAAACGATCGTAGAAAAATCATCAAGTCACTGAGTCAAGAACTCATTAGAATTACAGGAGAGCATCCAGGTGGGCTTCTCAACTTCGGCTGGCCTTTGCTTTAATTTCAATCTTACAGTGAGCCGTGTGAAACCTGAGTGTCAGGAATCTGAAGAGCAGTGTAGAGGAAAATTTGTCAGTTTTGGGTACAAAGACACTGGAGAATCAGGGGACAGCTTTGCTATCACCTGTGATTTCTTCATACCCCACAAGAACTACTGATCCCTTGTAGTCTACCAGAGTCTGATTCACTGGTTGCCCCTTTTTCTTTTCTTTTCTTTCTTTCTTTCTTTTTTTTTTTTTTTGAGAAGGCGCTGTGTTTCCCTAGTTTTACAGTTGTACACTTGTACTTCTGAATCCGGCCTGACACCTTAAGTAGAGACTACCAAAGATATAATCTAAATATCCTGGTTTCCATTTTATTACTCATTTCCTTTTATTTGATTCTACAGTTTTCTTGTAGAGATAGCAAAAAATCCGATATGCCAATCTCTTTCTGCAAATATACCCTTGTGCTCTGGTCATGAGGGAACAGCATCATTTTTTCCATCTTACAAACTATACCACCATGTGTCATTTTGCCAATGCACTTTATGTGATTGTAAAGTTTTAGAACGAAGGAGATAGCATTCTAGGTTATTATGCCAACTAAGAATGGTGCTTGTCCTGATTGGTTAAGCGAAAAGGCAAAAGTTATCACAGCATCTGTGCTGCTCCAATGCGTCTTTGCTGCTGCACTGCACTGACAGCTTAAACAAACAAATCGCCAAGGTTTTGATGCTGTTGCTTTCAGGAAAAGGACATTGTTTTTTTGGCTAGTTTTGGATGGCAGCAGCAACTAGTAGCCCCATTTGTTGAAGTCTTATAAAAAGGAGCAATCACGCTTGCGTTTTGGCTAAGGCCGAGTTCCACAGAGGAGAGAGAGATCATAGATTATCTGCCTCTTTTATGTCTTTTAGTGCTGCTGTTGCATCATGCCCGGCCCCAGGAGTGGTAGCATGTTCTTTTATTTCTTTGGTGCCTTTTGTGGTCCTAACCTTGTTGGTTTAGAGATAATTAACAGCCAAACCACCTTGTTTCTTCTTGAAAGCAACACACGAAAAGTTACCACTTTGTAGTGCAATTGATAAGACACCGTATTGCGCTGTAAATATGCAGAGGCTAAACTGTTGCTAGAGGTTTTCGGGGTAATCTGTTAGGCGAACTAGAAAATCAAAGGAAAAAAGGTATCTTAGGTTTAGGGTTTGAAACAGGGGAATTTTTTCAGATTCCTGCCGTAATTGAACTGTTTCCCTGTGAAATTCCAAACACGCCCTTAAGATTTGCTGCACATAGTTATCAGAAAAATTATTGCATGCACTGCATGTACTATGCAGTGTTGATGGCGAATATGATGGAATGTCTGTATCCTAGGCTCCAGCTTAGGCATGACATGAGGATTAGTTCTCTCTCTTCACATCATTTTCAAAACAACTAAGAGTCTAGGTCTGATACATTGATGTGGACTTGTGTGATTGGCTACGTGCAAGACGATAAAAAAAGGTGAGCTTGAAAGGATGGGCTGCTAATATATTCGTGCACAAGGCTGGAATCACCTGAAAATAGAATTACAATTGTGAATAGATAAGGAAAGAGTATAACATTCGTATATTTTTTGAGCTCAAGTTAGTTAGATTTTGAAAGAGAGTTGCTATACAATATTCATATATTTTTTGAGCTCAAATCAATCAGATTTTGGGGCGTTGGATCTCCGTCCAACGAATCCCCCATACCTCGTCCCCTCCAAAAAAATGAGTGGTGGATGTTGAATTTCTATCCAATGGATCCCCCCATGTTCTCTCCAAAAAAATGAGTGGTCTGAATCTAAAGCATCCCAAAACCTGACTGATTTGAATACAAAAAGCATACGAATGTTGTATAAGCATTTCCATAAGGAAAACTGTTGGAGCAAGCGCCATTTATTTGTTCTTGTAGAATAGAACTGGTGAAGTCTTCTTTTTTATGAGATGTATAAAAAATGATTGATTTTATGAAAAGAAACATATGCCTGATGTGTATGCACTCCCAATAAACTATTTGGTAATTTGGGACAAGGTCATACCATAAGATGAAAATGATTAGCCACAAAAAAGGTCGGCTCATATTAATTAGATGAATAGACTAAAATATTTTATAGTCTGATTAGAGCCATTTGCATGCAAATATAACATCGGGCAAATTTTCAAAGAAGGTTCCTGTTTAATTTGTGTCCATTGTTTCTCTTTAACAAATGATGGCGTAAATAAATTGTAAAAGGCCTCTCACGCTCATGCACCATAGGGAGTAGGGACAAGCATCCTTGGGGGATACTTTTAAGGAAAAGGAGAGCCCTTTCTCTAGATTTTTAGATGAAAAGGATACTTCCAATGCTCAAAAGCACATAAATTAATGGTACAAGAAAGGCCTAATTAACATCCCTATCATTGCATTAATCAATGGTCCTGCCAAACAATATACACTTTGCCCTCAGTGTGAGGTGGTCCTCTCCCATTTATTTTTCCCAAATCCAACAGCTCCACATACCTACTACAGAGTATAACATAATTGCTGATGATGTATCAGATTTCAGTGGAGTAAATCAGCTGATAGAGTATCAGATCTGCTGGAACACCACCTAATCCTCCACAAGTTTCAGTGGTGGCATTAACTAGTGCATATAGAACATTTGCTATCCACATATATTGTAAGACTCGTCTTCTTTTATTTGATTAAGTTGTAGGACTTCACTTCATGGTGTTCTTCTCTCATCAAATCCTTTATTCCCCTTCTGCTTTGTGCATATAATTGCTACTAGTGTGATACAGCAGTATCCAATGTTGTACTTGTTTTAACAGTCTTTGCAAGGATTACATGTAAATCACCTAATTTATTCATCTGCTGATTGAAATACTTGTACCACAGTGAAACTGCATTTGTTCAGCCACAGTGAAACTGCATTTGTTCTGATAAACTTCCCAGGGTATGCAAAGGAGCTGAAACTTTTGACTTTGATTATGCTGCAGAAGTAGCTGGAAATGAATCCACCACTTTGGAAGGACAAATGGAAGTACAAGCACAGTGTAAATTATGTGCAAGTTGCTCATCTGACAATGATAGCAACCAGTTGGGCACAACCAACAGCCAAGCAAAGCTCTTAAGCTGAATAAAGGATCTGTCTAGAAGTCTGAACTTGAGTTTGATTCTCTACCGAAGATTGGGAGGTTCTCAACTCAAGCAAAATAATTACTCCCATCTTTTGTTTTTGCCGGAAAAAATACTCCTTCAGTACAACAATAAGAAACCAGCAAGGGGACTGCAGCTTCTCAGCATATATTTATATTAGTGATTCCTGAAATGCAAACACCAAGATACAGTGATCAATCCTATGATGATTTTAAGCTGAGCACTAGTTTTGAAGTACAGAAGGGAATCTATCAAAATTTTGATAATACATGTAGGTAGGGCACAGCATTTTCTTCTGATTATTCATGCAAGTCCTGGAGCAAACAATTGTTTACCTTATTAATCATGCAGCAAACAGTTCCCACACCATCTCTGGCAAAACCACATGCCTGCCCTCCAAATTCAGGACCTTTTGTAAGACTGTGCTACTGTCAATAAAAGACAATTTCTACATCTTCACTACAATAATTGAGCAATACTGGCATCATATCTGAGCGTACTGTATACAGTGTCCATCCGCAATTCCTATTTTGCCAACCATGACTGTATCTGATGTTTTGCAAAATTCAATCAACATTCGATACTATTTGTTGTTCTGTTCATAGTTGTCACGGCCTTGGCCATCTAGGAATTCGCGGCGTTCATGGCAAGCGACTGGGCGAGTGCCTTGGCCAGTTAACAGATGTGTCTGGGCGGGATAAGTGGCGCTGCAGGCAACGTACTAAGGGCCTGTTTGTTTTGGATTCTAGGCAAGCTAGCTACTTCTAGTAGCCAAAAACTCTCTTAAACAGTCCAGCTTTTGGGTTAGCTACTAAGAATCTGAAAATCTGGGAAGCTACAATTGTACTGGGATTGAGAAGCTGCAATAGCCCAACTTCTTACAGATTCTACGAACTAGTGCCCTTAAAGTTAAAGTTATTTACCTGCAAATGCCACTGAATAAAAACTTCTCACCTCCGACGCGGATATCGACCCAGCCATTTTGCCCTGGGCGTGCATCGCCCCGAGCTAGGGTTTCCGGCGGCGCACGCGCACAGAGAGGAGGAGCGGCCGGCGGCGCGTGCGCATAGAGAGGCGGCGGCGCACATTAGGGAGAGGCGGCGTACATCAGGGAGAGCCGCCGCCACCTCGACGACCTTCCCCGGCTGGCGATCCGGATTCCACTGGTAAGCCCTGATTCCGCGCCTCCCCTCCCTCGCCCAATCCCTGTGTGGCCCGTCCAATTCCACCCGACTAGCTGCGGATTCCGATGCCACAGTGCCTGGGGTCAGATTCCAAATGAGTTATCGCTATGTGCATCTCAAACTCCTACTCTCTTTTTTGCAGCGTTGAATTGGTTAGGGATTTCGAATCAGCGCGGTGTTTGGGCCTAGGAGCCGCGGTGCACCCGTGTGGATCGAGGGATTTGTGATCGCAGCTTTAGCACAACGAGATTTCTGGAATTTTGGTTCCTAGTGTTCGATTTGCCGTTCGTTTACATAAATTTTTGATCCGAGATTCGCGGCCTCAAACATCTCAAGAAAGTACACGATTTGGTAGGAGATCTCGGATGTATAATAGCTTCGCAAATCCATGTAGTGTAGATCTGCAAAGGTTGCAAGTAAAGTTTATCGATAAATACATTAGTATTTGTTTTGTCATATATGATAAATTTTACACATGTATTATTCTGGAAAACTTTTACACACATTAGTCGCTGGTTTTATGCCTCATGTGTGTTCTTGCCAAATACTATCTCAGATATCGATTTTGCTTACGTGCAAGCATTGCCGCAGAATGCTGTCGTCGGTGTGGTGACCAGAACCCGAGAAGTCCCTACTGGATGCAAAGCCGCATTCTTGATCAAGGATTATGAAGACCCCAAGCTCTGGAGTGCACTTGAAGAGATAGACAGAGAGGAAGCTAAGCTAAAGAACGGTGGAGCATGAGATGATGATGGACAATTGATTAGATTCATTGCAAATTTACTCCCTTTTAAGTTTTAAGTTATCTGCAGCCTAAAGTAATGGTACAGAGCTTATCCGGGTATTAAGCCTCTAGTTTGGTATACTTTTTCCTTTTTTCCCTTGATAACTACTCAAGAGAGTGACGAGTTGGGACTACTAAATAAAAGCTCCATTTGTTAATGGGTTGGGTTGCCTACCATCTCTAAAGCGGCTTGTTCAACCTTCACATCACATCGGCTCAAGTCTTCATTCCATTTCGAGGTTGCGAAAAATTGAATTTTTATAAAAAAACTTTTGACACATTTGGGCGTTATTTGGATTTTAAATTTAATCTAGAAGCGTGTCGTGGTTTAAATTTCAAGAAAACTATTAAAAATACAAACCTAATTTAAATCAATGAATTATAAAACAAATTAAAATGAAATTTGAGTTCAAAATGCTAAGCCGAAATTGAGTTTTTGCTTATGTGGCACCCAGAGTGATTCTTTTTGCACTTTTAGCCCTCATGGCAAATGTTTTGTGGTTTTGGCCTCCTTATATGCCTATGAACACATTTTATACGTTCCTTTTGTATGGTGACATGGTAGTTATCCATATTAATATTTAAAATTATGATTTGGAGTCAAATTTATTGTCATAAAATTTTAATATTAGTTTTTCAATGTTTCAACTAAGTACTACAAATTTACTGACATAGATGTCTCTTCTATCAATACATAATCGTGACATCAACTCACTTAAGGGCATTTGGACAATACATCTATTAAGATACCAGTGCATAGCTAGAATCCGGGATGCCAAGCAGGCTAGATACTCGGACAGTGCTACTCGGACCACCCGACTACTCACCTAGCCACTAGCTACTCGAATCTCCACTCCCCAAACAGCCCTAAATAGCATTTGTAGCACCCACAATTGCGGTAGCAAAGTATCAGCACTACCAAGGCAAAGTAGCACTAGAAAATAGCGTCTTTGGAACTTTGCGACCACTATTGCGGTTGTTAGGCCGATATAATGGCTTGCTACACTTGCATCTAGGTCCAGGCCAAGTAAAATTTGTATTTTTAGAAGATGTTGGGATAGTGTGCAAAGTGTGGAGGAACCCTAGCCAAATTAGCTAGCTGCCTGTGCATGAGGAATCTTTTGGGCACCGTCACCCACTCTATTGTTGTGCTCGATGCGGTGCCACAACCTCAACGCAGACGGTGGTCATCTTCTCTGGTTCTACCACGGATCCATGGCCGCGGTGCTCTAATCTCCACCTTTACGCTCCACCACTACTTGTTCTTATCCTCCTATGAATCTTAGACACACTCGCCGTGCGGGCGTGCGTTGTGCTCCACTGCTGGCAAATCAGCGAAGGAGGCAAAGAGTCCAAGCCACAGTCGCCGGAGAGAGGTGCACATGCAAATCGTGTCCAATTAGCAACTCCCGCTGACCTCGTTGCCTCCTGTCCTCAATTGTTTCATGTAAGTTGAAGTGTACAACTCCATATCTTCCCCAAAATTTTTATGAATCATGAGGGGTTATTGATTTTCTCCCATGCCCTTCAGACATTTGCAAAGGGTTTCTTGTGAGCTCAATTGGATATCTATGATGTCTTTGTCTGTTTCATCGGAATTAGAAGTGATGGGAGTAGTCAATATACCCATGTCTTGCATAGATATTACTATTGTCTAACTGAAACATGAGTTTCTTGCATATCATAAAATCATGTATGGAATAAGGGGAGTTCTAATTTCTATTGTGTGTGTAAGTTGTCTATAAGTGAATTTACCTTAAGTAAGGTGAAATCACTCAATGTGAAGCTAACATATGATTAGGCCAAATTTACATTTGTATCACATGTACATGTCAAAATTTCCTTGACCTAATGTGAAACAATCGGTTGTACATTGTGAACTATTGTTCTCTGTGTTGTTTGGGCACATGATGATTTCCAAACATGTATATCTTTGAAGTAGTTTAGTAGTCTATCTTTACTCATGAGTTGCATTATTCTATTCTAATATATGAGTAAACTGAACAAAATTTATAGACTACATAAGCTGCATGCAACTAAGTATTGGACAAATCTTTTGTTTGCGTTGCATTTGCATAATGTCTTCATTAGCAACAACATCTATAGCAGATTGGAAGTATTCTCCAAAGAATAGAGACCCACTTGTTGCAAAATATATTGATGATGAGCCACCAAATGAATGGGTTATAGATGATGCTGTACCAAATGGAGAAATTGAAGATAGAGATCAAGCATGAAAACCAAAGAGGAAACAAACATCTGAAGCTTCATCAAGTAAATCAAAGAAATCTTGCACTTTGTTTATTCAAGAAGTGGAGGAGGAGAAGGAGGAAGAGGAAGAAGAGTTTGAATCTTCTAACGGTGAAGAGGAAGAGGTTGGTTTGGATGACGACGATGACAACTGATGTTTATTGCTCCCTTCATGGATTGGTTTCTTTATTTCATATGCCATTCTATCTATCATATGTATCGAGTTTAAAGTCTGAACTTTTGTTATGTTGCTGACTATTGTTGTCTGAATTATGATTCCTCGAACATTGTCTTATGTAAGATCTAATTTCAAGTTTTATTTACTTTATCGTGCATGTATTGATGTACTATATACTACATGTGTATTTATGCTGCTATGTTTAGGTTAGTAAGTCATGAATCATGATATATATACATGAGTAACTCAAAATCTTGAGTGTTTTTTAGATTATACTATTGGAATATAGCCCGCTATCCACTATACGAACGCTAATCCGCTACTACCCCACTATTCGCTATTTAGTACCTTGGTTGCAGGGGCGTCTGGGAGAGAAGTGACGTCTCGCTCGGCTGAAAATGAGTGAGAGAGAGAGAGAGAGAGAGGCGACCACATGAAACCCTAGCCACCGCCACCATCCCTCATTACGCCAACTGCCAGCGAGCTTCCTTCCCTCCTCCACTCCCTCCGACACCAGGTATTCTTCTTTCTTCCTCTGCCTCCACTTCTCTTTTCTTTTCCTCTATTCCTTTGCTCCTAATATGCTCATCCTTCATTCTTCTTTCTTCCCTCTGCTACAACAGGTTGTCGGCAAGGTCTCTCCGGTCTCCACAACCTCCAAGTTCCCTCCCTCCATGCCTCAAGGAATCTCTCCAGTCTCCACTCTCCAGATCTGCGGTTGTGCTTCTCTCTACTCTGCATTCCCAATACGTTTCATTGCATGGCTCTGTCCTTTGACCTGATCCCAATTTGTGCCCTCTACTTTCGTCGTATCTCGCTTTGAGGACGTCATGACATCCTAACGCCTCTCAGACATTGTGGTCTCCAAGTACGTCGTGACAACCATGGTTTTGTCACCCATGATCTTCTAAAGGATGATAAATAAGGGGCATCAAACTAAACTGGAGCTAGGAAGTTGATCTAAACATTTGTGAGTTCTTGATTTTGCCTGATGCTAGTTGTATCAGTAAAAAAGCATTTAGATGGGCAGAAATTGAATTTTTTTACTACAACAATTTTTAAGAGGAAATTTATGCAATGAGATAGATTGTTTCATGTACTACAAGTCCACCAAGGATTAAGCGTTCGAATAGTGTTGGCTTATGGTTTTTTTATGTAGATGGCTTATTTTTAATATAGCTGAGTTGGCTTATTTGGTATAATTAAATTTTAAAAAAATAAAAATAGAAAAAATATGTTAGCCCATCACGACAATATAAAAGTTTACGAGAAACAAATAGGGCAAAAACCTAAAAATTTAAAAACCAAAAGATAAAATTACTGAATAGTGAAAAAGCGAAGCTTGAAACAGAATTTGACTTTAAGCTAAAATGAACTAGACCTAAGGGATATGGATATCCTTAACAATTAAGCAAATACTTTTTTAACCAAGCCTCACAAGCAAGGCTACCCAGCCATGTGGAATTGCTTTGGGTCCCCAAATTTGGCCAGTTCCACAGCTGTGATCCCAAAACTGATGTGTCTTGTGTGAGTGGGTGTGGCTTGTCTGGACCCTACCAAGTGCAGCCTCTGAGCAATGCCCATGGTATTTTCCTACATTCTTATGTAGTTTGCTGGAGAAAGCAAACAAAAGATCCTCTTGCTCTAGAGAGAGATTGATGGAGGGGATAAGCACTTGAAGAGGGCTAGCAATCACAGGAAACAGCCTCTCCTCCCCTGTGGGCCTCCCCCAGCTTGTCCTTCCTGCAAATGGCACACTGTGCTTAGACAGTTCTGGTAATATTCTCTGGTGCTTTCACTCATGCCATCTTGGCTGTTTTTATTTTACAAGCAGTCCTTGGAGATGTCCATCATGTATGTTTAATGGGGATGGGGAGGATCAGTACTCTGAGGTATTAGGATTCAGGAGCAAGGCAACATGTGAAATGATCAGTGCAGAAATTGTTGGGAGTAAATAACCATAACATTAGCATTTGCCATGTGCCACCGGAAGAGCCTACTCCATGTACCTTTTTTTTGAGACATGCAACTCCAGATAACTCGAATAATTTTTTACTAGTTCTTAGAGAGCTTCGGAAACAAACTGTTTTTCTACAGTAAATAGCTTTTCTACAGTACGTAACTTTCAAACGGAGCGTTTTTTTAAAAGCAGGGTCTACTAGCCGATTATAGTACATATTATAGTGATTGCATTTATATCAACTAAAATCGCACACGAATATCTCTCTGTAAGCTTCTCACAAGTTGTTATTGTTCATAAGTTGCTCCTAAGTTGCTCGAAGTAATGCATCTGCCGCTATAGGTTTTCTTCTCTACCTTATTTAGATATCTTTCATAGGGTGTCATCTATGCATTTTATTGTTGGATTAGACCTCTGCTAACACAAGAATTTTTCTCAATTCCCGTGGAAGTTAGAATGTTTGCTATGAAATTCCAGCTTGGCAGACAGGCCCTAATTTTCAATCGCTAATCTAGCACCGAAGCTGCCTTCTCTCTTATGACCCTCGTCTTTCTTTAAATTGTTGAAACAGTGTTAAGACTGTAGACAGAGAACGACGGGGACCCACTGAAACTGTCCAGCAGGCCAAATCAGTGGTCAAAAAGGTTCACACTTACATCAGGAAAAAAAGGGTGAGAATTCACGCACTCTTAAGATTCTGGCCACGGTGTTGTTCACTATCATTGGCAGCCAAAAATTACTGAATTTTTTTCTGTCCTGTCGCTGATGCTGTCCAGCATCCTACAGATGCCCACTACATCCCCTCTTTTTCTCTCCTTTAGCATGCAGAGGTGAGCCTAATCTAAAGTCATGTTCATATTAGTTAGGACTGACGATTTTTTTGTCTATGATGGATGATTTTTAGCTAAAAAAATATTAGTGATTGAAAGAAGTGATTTTTTAAAAGAGAGAGCGAGCGGTAGTAAAAATAAGAGAGAGATACGTGCGTAAGACGGGAGCGAGAGGAATAAGGTGTGTGATATACCTGTGACCCCTATCTTATTCTCAGAGCGAGAGAAGCAGAGAAGTCGTTTCGAAAAAAGTGATTATATTGGTTTTTGATTTCTCTAAATAGAAACAAGAAACAAAAGTATAAATTACACCAACTCAAGTGAGCGAGAATAAGCCTGCCTGACTGTGTCGTAGGAACAAGAGGGAAAAGTAGGGCAAGGGAATTCGGGCACAACTAGTTTGGCCATCAAACTTTTCATCATAACTCATCAGGACAAAAAGAAAAGTGACAGGGGACGAGGAGCAGCAGCAGATTGGTAAAGCTGTGTAAAGCTTTGCACTTTGCATCAGTACATGAGAATTTCAGGCTCACATGAGCCACCATTTACTCACGCGCACACAGAGGAATGATCCATTGCAAGGGCAAAAATACTGTGAGCTCATCAAAGTGATGCACTCATCGTCAGAAATCAGCAAAAAAAAAATAGTAGCAATGTAAGAGACAATCTCAGCATGTCTGGCCCACCTGCAGTGATACAACACTGCATGCATATGCAGATATGCTCCATGTGCTACCTGAAACCAGCCAGGAAATAGTAAAAAAACTGCTAACAAGGCAAGCAAGACACGCACACATTGTCAAGAACTACTACAATGCCGTTTCTTTCTCATCATCATGAGAAGTTCTACATGAAGTTTTTTGCTTCTCCCCTAATGGTACACTCATGCAGAAGCACTTGTAGAGAAGTAAAAGAAGAAGAAGAACAACAACAACAAGAAAGGAAGAACTAGCCAAGTAGTAACAACACCTCAGTAACACACAGCCTGCTTGCTAGTTGCTACACAGAAAGAGGAAGTCCTCGGGAGTCACAATGGCACGACAATTTGGCAATGCCAAGAACGGTATTGTCCTAGCTCAGCCGGGCCGGACGCGCTTCTGGCCGGCCCGGCCGGCGCCGTCGGAGGAGCGGAGCGTCCCCGACGAGTCGCCCTCCGACGAGGCGTCCATGGTGCGCGCGAACGACGCCGAGAGGTCGGCGTAGAGGCCGACGACGCGGCGGATGTTGTTGTTGAGCTCCCGGATGAGGCCGACGTTCCGGGTGAGGTTGTCCGGCGCCCGGGACTCGTGATTCTGGTTGATCTCGTTGATGAGCAGCCGGTTCTGATCCAGGATGCTCTGCACCTGCACGAAGCTCTTGTGGAACGTCTGGATCAGCTTGTTGTCCACCTGGCCGCCATTGGCCATCCCTGAGAAGCTGTCACCTTCCATCTCTCTCCCTCCCTCTCAGCCTCCAAACTCTTCTGGTGCTTCGCTTGTCACACACCAGAGCTAGCTGGAGTCCTAAACAAACCAATTCACTATGTTAGATGGGGTCAGTGGATGGAGATGGAAGAAGAAGAAGATACATGATGGTTCACTTCAGACTTGTAGGCCATAAATATTTTTTTAAAAAAAAATTGCATTTATGAGCGGATTGGATTGTACTACAAAACAATTAAAGCCTCATCAAGAACATCTAGCACAAAGATTCAATGGGTAGGTACAATATCATGAAATCAAAGCAGAGGGTAAAAAAATCTGCATAGAGAGGGGATGGAATCTATTGGGAAGTGTTTGGGGAGAGAGGGTATGGGAGAGAGTAGGGGCCTGGGCCTGAGCCTGAGCCTGAGGTGAAATCATGGCCAGTGGCCATCTCCATGCCCACTTTTTATTCTCTCCCCTCTCAACACACACAAACACGCAACCAGAGAGAGATGGTAGAGAAAAGATGGAGGGATCAAGAGGACAAGCAAACCCTCTCACACACAACCAGAGAGAAGGTAGAGAAAAGATGGAAGGATCAAGAGGACAAGCAAACCCTCTGTCTCACGCACACATATAAACACACAACCAGAGAGAGAAGGTAGAGAAAAGATGGAGGAGGGATCAGGAGGACAAGCAAAGCTTTTCTAATCACCAAAAGCTGGCGCCAATTCCATAAAGATTTGGACCTATTGTATTGCCCCCCTCCCTATGTTGCTTTCTGCCCACATTTACATGCACCAAAACAAGATATTAATCACCCCATAATCCAACCTTGCCAGGAGCCCTGCCCTTTGTGGGGGAAATGGATGATGCCAGGAATGGGAACTGAAGAAGCAACTAAATAAAGAACTCAGCTGGATTGCTCCAGACAAGCTAGGGACAGGAGGAGTTGGGGGAGGAGAAGCCCCTCGCCTGCACTTCCATGGAAGGAAAGGGAACAATTTAATCAATCCATCCACAAGCAAGGAAGGAAGCCAGCCACCAAATAAATGAACAATTCCCTCAAGAACCCAAACAACCCAACAAAGATTGGATCTTTGATGATACCTCTACCCTCTAGTGGCAGCTTAACTCTTTTGATACTCCCAACAGTGCTGAGATGGATTGAAATTCTTGTCGTAGTGGTGCCAAGAATGGGACCAAAGGCATGGCCAAATAAAGGAACCCCCCAAGAATTAACCAAAAGAGGGCTTTAACCCTCTTAACCCTGAATTCCATCGCAAGATTGCCAATATTTAAGTGCTTAATTAGGGAGAGGACTCACTCCACCACTTGGCTGGCCTACCACCCAAACAGGAATTGATCCTTCCTGTAGAAATACAGGATAGAAAAGAGAAACCCCAAAAGCCAAGGCACGATAAAAAAACACCCTGTGTTGCTGGATATGCAAGTATGCAAGCATTCACAAACACATGGAGATGTGCATGCTTGTATGTGTGCGTTATTAAATAAACAATTAGCACTGATCAGAATCATCATCTGCCTTTGTGTTAGTACTATTCTTTCTGCCTTGCCATCCACACCGCTTGGGCACTACAGGCTACAGTAGTACAGATGCATACATACCTTGGAGCAAATCTGGAAGAGCATTTCGTAGACTCGAGGGTAGAGAGAGAGGAGAGATCAGAGGAGAGAGAGACAGTACGGGTAGAGTTCCGGTGGGGAAAAGGGACAGGCAGGGTGGAGGGGACATGGCTCAGGCGAGGAGGGAGGGCTGTATTTATTCCGGGTCCTGGGAAAAAAGGCGCTCGGCGAAACAGAGGAGCGCAGACTGGTGTACAAGCCAGGTGGATAACTAGTTCTTTTGTCCCTGTGCTGCCCACCCAAAAAAACGCTTCAAATTCCTGGTTAAATTAAATGTGCTTAAATAGAATTGGAAATAAGACATTTATTTGGGGGGGGGGGGGGATACGTGTTATTTCCGGTTGTGGAAATCCTATATCACTTGTTATTGGCCTGAAAGATTTGCACTGCTTCGTTTCATAACATTGAAGTCCACTTGTTACGTTGCCTCATTCTTTTCAATTTAGGACTTATAGTTTTTATGGAACAAACAAATGAGATATTTTTTAGCTGTCTTTTCGAAACAACTTATTAGAATAGCTTTTTCGAAGTGTCTTATCAGCTTATCAATATTCGGTTCGTTTACACAAGTGCTCGCTCTAGAGTTAAAACATACTGGCTGCATCCAAAAAGAACAAACCCATAGACGGACCTCTTCTCTTTTCCAGCACTAAAATTGATGCAGAACATGGAAATATTGAAATAACTATTCTCCTACTCTCCTGGATGGTCTTACAGTGTTAAACAACTGTTGTCATGAAAAATAGGTTGTATTTGTTAAAATCAGGGGCAGAACTAGAGTGAAAATGATCGGAGTTTACCACTTCACCACGCATATGAAAACATATGAAATTTTCAATAGTAATATATCTAGCTATTTTTAGCATCAACATTGTACATAACCGACATCAACGTACAATAATAAAGAAATAATGATAGAAATGATTACTAAAATAAAGAAACCCACTAATAATATTTGTCAATTGTAGTAAATTAAAGGAACTAAGGATGGAACTTGACATGCGTCATTTTTGCATTTTTTTCCCTATCATTTAATCCTTATACTTTTCGCATTCTATGACCATCTATTTTAGAGTTCATTTGAATTTAGTTCTATTTTACTGGTATTTACTCGAATTTACGCGTACTCGTTTGTTAACATCTGAAGCTCGGAAAAGCAAGAGTTTGAGACAAGCCAAGACCCTCAAGGCTAAGTAACTTGTGAATAAGGTAAGTCAATACTTTAATCGTATTAAACCTATATTTTATGCAAGTTATATGTATTTAAATTATCAAATTGTATGATGTTATTTGATTATGCAAAATTATGTTCATCTTAAGACTATAGTTACATTCCTATTAATCATTGTGTTACTATCATGCCCTACCCCTTGAAATATTTGAACACTTAATCCTTGTATATAGATTATGCAAGGAACGATCTCGGTCTACTCTGGGTCACAAGATTTGGCCAAAGGGTTCACATATAGCATATATGGGTGCCTCTTAAAAAAATAATACCGGGTGGATCTATTGGGGCTCCGTCCTGGTTAAAATAACTCGCAAGCTAACAGTTCTCACCTTGAGAAAGAAGGTCATGCACAATTCTTTTTTTAAGTTCTGTTTTGGAACTTGAAATATCTAAGACCGAAAGCAAAACATCTTTTTTATTTTTGATTTTGCAAAATATCTTTTTTATTAGATAAAAAGGCACATTCATAGGCCGAGGCTGCACTAGCTCGTCAAAAGGAAGAATGAATATTCATGGGCCCTTTTGCGTCTAGCCGTCTACATAATCAAACTCAGGTCCATGTCTCATCGAATGGCCTAACATTCAGAGCCCGAAGTGGCTCCGTAACAAATTGGGCTGTGCATCTTCTAGCTGAATCCGAATCCGAACGGGTTTCTTTCCATTTTGTGGAATCCGAATGCGGTGCAGCCTGCGCGCGCGCCACTCAACGCGCTCTCCGACTCCGAGCTCTACTCGAACTCGAACTCGCCGTGCCCACCATGGCGTTGGCCTCCTCCATATATCTGAGTCCACCGCCATTCTCTTCTCTCCTCGGTTGCTCTTCCGCATCTCTCCACGCCTCCACACTCCCGAGCCTCCTCCCCTCGGTTCGCGATGACTCTCCTCCAGCGAGCTTCCGCCGTCTGCGTTCTCCTCGACATCGACGAGCTCGCTGCCGGAAGGTGCCCCAAGAGGAGGCGCGTCGTCAGCACTGAGGAGTACGAGGTCACGCGCACGCTCGGCGAGGGCGGATTCGGCGTCGTCGTCCAGGCGCGCCACCGCGACTCAGGCGAGGCCGTCGCCGTCAAGGCCCTCCGCGAGTCTGCTGGCGTCAAGAAGCCCTACGCCGCCGCCGTCAACGAGATCCTGGGAGAGGCCAGGTTCCTCCTTGTCTGCAAAGGCCACCCCTCCCTCGTTGAGCTCCTGGCCATGGCGCTCCATCCCCCCACGGGCGAGCTCTCCCTCGTGATGGAGTACGTCGGGCCCAGCCTCCACTACGTCCTCCACGACCGCCGCCGCAGCACGCCGTTCCCGGAGGCCGAAGTGCGCCGCATAATGCGCCAACTCCTGGGCGGGGCCAAGCACATGCACGCGCACCGCGTCATCCACCGGGACATCAAGCCCGGGAACATCCTCGTGGGCGACGGCGGCCTCGACGCAGTCAAGATATGCGACCTGGGCCTCGCCAAGTCCCTGGACGACGCGCCGCCGTACGAGCGCGCCGGCACGAGCCGCTACATGGCTCCCGAGGTTCTCCTGGGAAAGCCCGACTACGACGCCTTGGTCGACATGTGGTCTCTCGGCTGCGTTATGGCCGAGCTCCTCGGCGGCAAGCCGCTGTTCGAAGGGGCGGACGACAGCGCTGTGCTCCTCAGGATCTTCGACGTGCTCGGCGTGCCGGGTTACAGGTACTGGCCGGCCTACGACTCCCTGCCGCTCGCTGGCAAGATAGTGACGCCGCCGCGCATCCGCCACCTGAACCGGCTGCGCGAGTTCTTCCCCGAGCACCGCCTGTCAGAGGAAGGCTTCGACGTCCTGAAGGGGCTCCTCTCCTGCAACATCGACAAGAGGCTGTCGGCGACCACCGCGCTCCAACTTCCTGGTTCGCTGACGGCGTAGACGCTCCAGCTGCATCTTCAGTCGGTGCTGCAAAGATTGTCCAATGATCTTTCGAGAGCAGATGATGTAATACAGACATACAGTGCAAATCTGTTCTTGTTCTTGTGACAAAATGACAGGTACTCTGAATCTCAATTTGTGTGTAATAATATAATTGGATTAATTCTTTTATACTCTTGAATTTTCGTAGACTTTGTGGTCTGATGTTCAACTGTAAGTTGGTGCAACATTGCCTCAAATGATTTTCACAAGTACCACGACCAAAAACGATAATGGCTTTCGTTTTAGAACAACTGAATCAAGGTTTGTACAACAAGATAATTCTTGAGTTTGTAAACCTCTCACCTTAACGCCAGTGCAACAAGTACGGGCTGAGCAGCGGGACTCGGATTTAGCCAATATAATATTCTCTGTGAATACTACTGTACTATTACTTCACTGAATTATTTCACACAGGACATAAACCATACCATGCATGGATATCCAGAGTTCACATATGTTGTGGTTTCAAAACCAAACAGCAAAGCTCAGAATTGAGAAGAGCTTTTTTTATGGTGTCCCGGGGAAAGTCCCCGTTTTCCCCCTTCTTGGGCCTTATATAGCATACACGTTCCCTTTACAATTTTCTCCTTAATGACATATGTTACCCTAAATCACACATATTCCTTACACGTTTACAGGGGCCTCATGGACCTATAGTACCCCTGTCGCGCCTATCGTACCACGCGCGCATACACGCTTCACTGGCCTGCTGGGCCATGTGGGCCGAGCGGGCCAGGTGGAGGCCAACCATTCAACAATATAGATTGCATCAGGTCAAGTTTATAATAAGACCGGTCAGACCAAAGGAATATATTTCGCAAAAGTGGAAGCGGTAGCAGAAGCAAAAGGGGAAGACATATCTCGCCATGGATAAGTGACTTGGGAAGGTTTATGTGCGACTAATATTAACCAGAGACCATGACAATATTGGTGTATGTGAACATTACCTTAGTTATCAAGACTAGGGCGAGATCTAATCTACTAGAGGCTAAGCTAAACTCCGTCATCTTCATCACCATCAACTCCTTAATCATCGTAGTATGTGTACTGTCCTTAGTTCACAGGTTCTGATGATATTGTGAGTGAGGGTGAGCACAAGCAATAGTGCTCCACAAGTCAATATACAGAATGCAAGTATTTATATATGCAAGGCTTAATAAGAAAGGCTAGGGTTTTTTTGTTTGCTAAGGCAACATTTTAAAATTATAATAATTAGAAATTCCTATGAGTTAGCATTCTAACCAAACCATACTTTATTAAAGAGTGTGAAAGTGCAATATTTATAGCGATGCAGGTTTCATCTACTTGTTATACGGTTCCATCCACTATATGCTTAATTTTGATTACTAGAGTTACATCCACCCAATTATCATCACTAAGTTACTTTCACCTATGAAAAACCAAATTCAGAGTTACATTCATACGACGAGTTTTCATCTCACCCACAAAGGTTTTCGAAATAGAAACTAACTCGAGTAAGTTTATATGTCCGTCTTTGATCGTGGGCACGACCATTTGAACAGTTTATACTCTACAGAGATTGTGTACTTTAACCATAAGAGATAATTAACTTTGCTATGTTTCACACGTTTCATTAGACATGTAAATCAAGGAGATTATCACAAAGCCTTTACAATACACTCTCCAGTGAAGCTACACCGCTAAGATTTTATCTAAGTGTGGTTACGTCCGCCACACCCAACCTTCCTCTTGCGCTACATGGCGGTTTACACCAGTGACACGATCAGTGTCTGCGATGGCTAAAACCAATGACAAACTCGTGGATCACTGTAAAAAAAACCCATATACATATTAATTGCTCACTACTATTGAATTATTCATGTCACGCAATAATTTTGATATTCCTTTGTTTAGTATGATATTAATTTAATAACAATTATGACATGTGCTAAAATGATGATAAATGGCATTCATGACATGACATGTACATTGCGATCTAGGACATGAGCAAGTCAATAGCTATAAGTAAAACTATATGACTATTCTAGTGTGTTCTTGAGTAAAACCTATAGAGATAGGCACCTCCACGCAGGATGGAGATAGAGAGTGACATCGATGGATGTACCCTCTGCTATCTTGATAAAAGCTATAGAGGAGACATGAGCATGAGTATTGCAATGCACTAAGAGTAATTGAGATCAGATATTGTGCCTTGAGGATGAGAATTGTTGAGAATGGGATGTGAAAAATTGAATTCATGGTAAATTGTTATAAATTGTTAAAATGATGTGCATTCATTTATTATTTTACTTTGTATTTGCTGAGTCATAGACTCACCTTTGTTTATTTGTTTCTTAGGCGAACAATGATGATGACATGCATGGATGAGAAAATTAGCATATGTTATTGTTGCACACAATAATTTTCTTTTCACTTAGTGGACAACCACTATTCTCCATGCAAGCATAGTTAAATAATGACTCTTCTTAGTAATTAATGGTTTAGTATTATCTCATCTTGTCATCACTATTTGGTTACATTTATTATTACTTCATGTTAATGACAGTGGCATCGTATTATGGTGGATTATTGATTACTGTGTTACTGAAATTTATTATTGCTTCATGTTATTGAACAGTGTTCAAGGTGTGGAAGCGGAAGTGGCGTATCTTGGGAGAACATTGCTACATATCCCGTGGCGCGAGAAGAAGATCATTTCGCAACTATGGCCCTCCACAAATTTCATCATTGATCTGCGGTTTGGGCGATCCAGATTTTGCGAACCCGCACTAGGGCCTGGGTACAGTTCAAACGAACGGGACAACATGACGGCACCAACAGAGGCAGTGCGCAATGGGGATAAGCACATGGATTACATCCGGGACATCATCGCGTATAATCTTTTTATAGGGTAATATGGTTCCATTTCAAAGACGCAATAAATGGGTCATATACATCTGTCTGTCATTGCTACCTCGTACGTTACTGACATACGTGTTCACGAATCTTTCTTAACACTTTGTTACCTTTGGTCATATGTTACGGGTTTGTCATACTCCTCTGTATGTCACAAAACATATGCTTCACGTCTCAAAATCAGCAATAAGCCATCAGCCCAACAGAACAAAACAGCTTTAGCTATAAGTCATCAGCCCAAAAGAACACTACAGCTTAAGCTAAAAGCCATAAGCTATAAGCTTAACCCAAAACAACACACCCTATATATGCTCGCAGAAAAACGATGTACAGAATCACAGAATCATCGAGAGATTGTGCCACTGATAGATTAAGAAAAATAAGTAGGGAAAAGTTCTAATATTTGGAGGAAGATAAGGATAGACAAAGTTACCACGTACAGAAAATAGCCCGCTCATTTGGCTTTGGGCTTCTGATTTCTGGCTTATTTTTCACTATTTCTAAATTTCATCTTTTTCTGATTTTTTAGCTTGTTTGTCGGTTCTTTTTTCCTGTATTCGTTTAATTTGCATTATACGTGATGGGCTAATTTGTTTTTTAATTTTTTAAATTTAATTATACCAAATAAGCCATTATCAATTACAGTATAAAAATAAGCTAATTACAGTAAAAATTTAGTTATAAATCATTATTTTTCAGTTCAACTGAGCGGGCTCCAAAATATGAACACTTGCGTCAATTTGTACAACAATCTAACCTCAACCCTTACTGCCATACTGCTCAAAGCCCACAAAGAAGCTCAACCATGCATAAGATACACATCAGTTTTCTCTGTCTTTTTTTTTTTGTTGTTATTTCAGGACCTGACCAAAGTTATGATCAGATTATTATTTTATTAGGGGCAAATAACAAAAAGAAACATCTTGTAGTCTTGCACAAGATGAGCATCCATACATGTAGTATCAGTTTTCTTGGCTGACTAGTATATATTTGTCCTCTATATATACACACATCCTTCCATCCATCCGTACGTACGTACGTATGTATAAAAGACATTATCGGATTGTATCTGATACGTTGCCAGGTTCAAAGAGCACCACGGTAATAATAGCTCATACCCAGGCAGTCCGTCACGGCATCCACCAGCCCAAGGCAGCACCTCTTCCCCATGGACGCCGCCGACGCCTCGCCGCCGCGGCACTGGTCCGTCGCCGGCACGAGGCACCGCGGGTGCACGTCCACCTTGCACGTCCCGCAGCGGTACCGCCACGCCCCGACGCCGCGCCCGCACGCCGAGCACGACGCCGCCGGGGCGGCCGCGCCACCGGCGTCGGGCGACGACGACTTCTTCCGGACGAGCCACGCGTCGTGGCCGCCGGGGTGCGCCGAGGCCGAGCCCCGGGCCACCGGCGGCAGGCGGACGCAGAGCGGGTGCACGACGAGCCCGCCGCCGCCGCATGCGCCGCAGCCATAGCACGCGCCCTTCACGTACTCCCCGCACACCTCGCAACTGCCGGCGCCGCCGCCCTGCGCTCCAGTGGCGCTCTCGCGCCGTCTCAGCCTGTGCTGCGAGTGGAAGACGGACTTGAGCGTCTTGGGGAAGCGGAGCGCGCACACCTCGTGGAGCTTGAAGCCACAGCCGGGGTAGCTGCACCGGTAGCGCATACCGGCGCCGGCGACCAGGCAGCCATCGCAGGTGAACTCACCGTCGTCGCTGGCGTCCGCGGGGAGCAGCCTGTGGTTCGGGTGGTGCGTGAAGTAGGATACTGACTTCCTCCTGCACATCCCCCCCACGCAAGGCAACGTACACTTCTGGGTATTTTTACTGGTGTTTGTGTGTGTGTGTTGCAATTTGGAAGCAATATAAGCTGCTCGTGCTAGCTTGTTATATATATATATATAGAGAGAGAGATTCTATGTGTATTAGACGATTTCTGGTGTGAATGCCTAGATGTATTATGAAATTCTCTTAATATATATAATATCAAGATGTTCTTGGTGATAATTAGTTTGTGGTGTATTGATTTGTGGAAAATGTCGTCCAATTAGGTTCACTGAGAGGGTGATCGGAATAGCGATGGCTTTTGACTTTTGCTGAAAAAACACTGTAGCTGAATTGGTTTATTAAGTATAATTAAATTTTAAAAAATTTAAAAATAAAAACGTTGTACTAAATTAGAGCGGACGATGCAAAGGAACATGAGAAAAAAATAAAACAAAAAAAGAAAAAATATTTTCTTTATGCTTCTGATCATATTTCTATGTTTTTTTCCAACGCCAACGCCAGCGTTCGCACATGAGCGGGGTCGCTTTAGTTTGACTGGACTGAATTGTCCTGCTATATTGATTTTTGGGGTGTGAAAACGACTTACATAACAGAAGTGGCCAAGAGCAGGTGTGGAATAAGGAGAGACTGTGTCCAATTTTGTGGAAGATTTTCCTCATGGATTAAGTCTTAAATTCTCTTGAAATCATTAGACATTGCCATGGTTACTCTTTTCTTATTAGGGTATCGAATCTCTTTTTTTAAAAAATGCAGATGTAATCATAAATTCGATCTAGCATCATATAGAATTCCAAATCTAAACGCAATCGGTGTTAAGAGGAAAAAGAAACTGAAATTACAAGGCAAACTTGAGTATGGATTTGAAATTTCATACATATGGTTCTAGAGACGGCACCAAGGAGTACTTGCACAAAAATTTTGAGAGGTTTTTTGGTACCTAAATCAACATGGTTAACATGAAGACACTAGCATACATATCTCTCCAAAAAATAGTACACATTTATCCTTTGTTAATTATCAGTTTATCATAGAAGATTCTGAGCATAATGGTGGAGAGGTGGAACGTAGATTAAAGAGCCATCAGGGAGTGATACAAGACAATATAGTTTGGAAATAATCTTCTTCGTCTCTATACACAGCAAGATCGGGTTACGAAGCATTCTTTTGTGGAGTAGTCAAGTTTGATTTTTGCAAGCTGAGTTGGAAATCCAAGGCACCGCTAAGATGCAAGTTTTTTTGTGTGGTTGGTTGTTCAGAGGCGTTGTTAGATTGCTGATCAGTTGCAAAAGAGGGGGATTACTTTACCCTGAAAGTCATGTCATGTGCGAGCAAGAACAGGTGACAGTACAACACCTATTGGTTAATTGTGTGGTTACGAGGCAACCTTGGTATGACATTTTATGCACTCTGGATCGTGCAACCCTCGTACCGTCAGTATCTTCTCAGGTAGTGGAATGTCCCCTTCTTAGAGCTCATGTGTCCTCTTACGTATGTTTTTTGGGCTTTCTTATCCTTCTTGAGCTCTCGTACTTTTTCATATGACTCTTGGGTTTATATGTTGAACTAACTGGTAGAACGAATGAGCTTAGGTGAGGGTCATCCCACAACATAGCCTTTCTCATGTGTTTCTCTTTTCTTGTTTTTAATTTGACGAGTATCTTGATTTTTCCTACATACGTTATAAGATGATTGTTCATTGGTTGTTATTCTCCTTCCATCTTTAATGCAAAGGCACAAACCTTTTGTGTGTTCTCGAAAACAAGAAAGAAAAAAAAAGGAGCCCAGTCACTACTAGCATAGCTAACACTTGGTAGGAAGGCCAGGACCCTGGATGGAGCGCCTTCCAAACGGCCAACCAATGGCCACTCAGTTTGGGTGGCTCCTGTGCTGCAACCCCTGCAAACAAAAACAAGAACACACAGGCACAGGTCAAGAGAAAAGTGCAAGAAATTAAGCGAGAAGCAAGAAGAGAGCCAGAGCTATCCCATCTCATGGCGTTCTTCTCCGTCCTACGCTCGTCTCCAATGGCTGTCCCTGCAGCGGCATCGTCTTCTTCTCGGCTGCCGCCCTTCAACCGCAGTTCTAGCCATGGTCAGCATGTTCTTAGTTTCTTTACTTTGGTTACCATATTAATTAGAGTCTGTTCGTTTTAGTTGTTGTTTCTGTCTTTTATTTAAAAAAATTAAAAGTTAATACGAATATACGATGTCAATATTTATCTCGTTAGATCTTATTTCGGTGATAAAATAGAGTCGCTACTATCTTATTCCGATGATAAACCAGAGGGTCATAGCACTTTTTCCTACTGATAGTAGGATTGGGCTGGCTCTGACCATTAATTCTGTCCAAATGCAGCGGCATCTGTACTACGCATCACCTCCAGCAAGAGGAGAGCCTCCTCCCGGGCGGCCACATCTTTGTCAGTAAGATGCGAGCAGAGCGCAAATCAGGGCGGCGGCGGCGCCGCCGTGTGGGTGGGCCGCCTCGCCATGGTCAGCATCACCGCGGCGGTCACCGCCGAGCTGTCAACTGGCAAAGGGCTGCTTGAGGTACGCACGTGCATCGCTCTGCTCTGCCCTTGAAGTGCTCACGACGACTTAGCGCCCTGTCTCCGTCCCCGTGTGCCATTGCAGAACCTGGGCGTGGCGACGCCCGCGCCGGCGCTGGCGCTCGTCGTGACGGCGCTCGTCGTCGGCCTGGCGGTGCTCTTCATCTCCCAGTCCGGCTCGCGGGACTGATCCACCGCACCTCGCTCGCCGTCGCATGCGCACCGCGTGATGAATCTGCATCCATGATTCATGCTGTACTTCGCTACATAGTTTTTCCTTCCTGAAGTATCCTGAAACTGCTTATGCAATTATACATGATGAATCGATGACACATTTTTTCCTCTGCTCAAGTCTGCATCACCAACCAACCTTGCCGGCCTCTCTGGCCTACCAGCTACTAGTATAATTGAACTGCATTTGTGCTTGGACATTTCTGAAGATGAACATGCACTGCAAGAACCTTTTCTTCTTTCTTCTGCAGAGAAGAACATGTACTGCAAGAACTGAACCAAGGCAATTTCGCGGATACGCGTTGCGTGCAAGAAATTTGTGTTTTTTGTTCAATTCTTCTAACAAAGAATAAACTGACTAACCCACGTTTGTTGAATTCTTCTAACAAAGAATAAACTGACTAACCCATGTGCTACAGGGCTATCAAAGACTTGTGTTATACACAAACACATACTGTTTCGAACAAGTATTAATTTGTGTATTTTTCAAATTTGCTAGCTTGCTTTAAACCTTTGGTAGCTCACAATGAATTGTAGAACTTCTTGAATTGCGAAGATAATGCGTGGCAAAATGAACGAAATGACCTCATCAGTCTGGGGCTTCTCTACTGTTCTACAGATGGTGGTCTAGTACACACAGTGCTCTTCCATCTGACAGAGCATACGGCATATAGGAAGGACTACTGCACAGCCACCTCTGGACAAGAGTAATCCCTGCTCTTTGCTTAAAATGATTTTTACCAATCAAATTAAACAAGGTGGTGCCTTGATGAGCTAGACGTACTACTCCACTTTCTTCTCCCCTACCAAATATTTCCACGTAGAGGAACGCTTTGGTTGGAAGGTGGGGATTAAGGCCTAGTTTTTTTAGTTTATGGTTTTCCTCACATAAACGAATAAGATAATTTTTTAAAATGATTTATTGGTATTCGATTTATTCATTCAAATGTTCGCGCTATATGAAAATTATAAGTCACAACTATAAATTAGAAGTCTCAGTAAAAAAGAACACACTCTCTAAATGTGAGAGTTGTCAAGCATTTTTCTTTTTTGATGACCTGATTAAGGTCCTTTTCCGTGTTACATTTTCTTTCCCTTTTTTAGCAAACGTTCCCACGTTTTAAGGCATCAAGTAATCATCAAGATTAAAGCCAAAAACTGGTAGAAACTGCATTACCATTTGAAACTGCACTTCCATTTGGTTAATTACTATCAGCATCAAGTTCGCAAAAAGATTACACAGTGATCTCGTGAATTTTGCACTTTGGCCTGAGCAATCACGCAGAAACATAAGATGACCTCATCTTTTTCTGCTGAGGTTACAATGTACTTTAGCTCAGAAAGTGTTTATATCTGCAAAGTTTCATGACAGCCACTAACAAAACGGTGCTTAGGCCGCTAATTTGGGATGAAAAATAGTGATTTATAGCTGAATTTGTATTATAGTTTGTTTATTTTATACTGTAGCTGATGATGACTTATTTATCATAATTAAATTTTTAAAAATAAAAAAGTTAGTTTGTCACTAACAATACAAACGAATATGGAAAAGAAAAGAAAAGATAATAAAAGCTCAAAAAATAGAAAAAATAAAATTTAGAAATAATGATAAATAAATCTGAAACTAAAAGCTGAAATCGAAATGATCGAGCTTAACCATCGCATAAACGCTTGAACCTGCGTTTCAATGGATGATATAACTTGCCAAATTTCACATGAAGGATCTTGTCGCTAATGGATAGCATCGCTACTATTCCGGTCCATTAATTTGCGCCTTAATTAGCCTCGCCATTGCGGTGCCTTGTGCTCCCCCACACACTATAAATAAGCACGAGGTGGTCCTGCGAGCTCTCAGTTCACTGGACAGTAGTACAAAAGGATTCTTTTTTTCATTGGTCTGTAGTTTTTAGCTACTATTTATAATTTTTAGATTATTTATAAAAAAATATAGAGTAATAGAAATTTATAAATGATTTTGTTTGATATAAATAAAGTAATTAAAGTATATACTATTATTAATTTGTAAACACTATCTTAAAAAGATACTATATTTAAAAGCTAATTATTATAAAAAAATTAAAAAATAGCTTTTAAAAACTAAAAAGTAGAAACCTAGGATTTTGTACTGATCACCTTCCGTTTTAAATAGTTTGTACTTTTAGACCTTGTTCTAGTCAACAATGGTTTCTCTCTTTCAGAAACTAAAAAATATTTAAGATATGTTTGTTTCTTAATATGATTTTTTTTCTTTACATCATTCAAGGTATAGCAATATTTTTTTATTTTCATTTATTAAAATATCTCACAAAAAAAGCTAACAATAGCAAGAGTATCGGCACTCTGGAGCGTGGTCTCAGTCAAGTCTCCGCATTTCCTTGATTCATAATATGCTTTCCAACTGGTTCACTCATCTGCCTTTGTTATAATATGGTGTTCCTTTAAAGATTTTGAGCGTAATTACATGTTGATGTGTTCTAAGCCCCTAATCGTAGAACCAGACATGCTGTTTTTTTGACAATTTTGAGCCTTGATTTGATGTTTCAAGAACATAAATTTGAGAGAAACTAGTGAAATTAGGTACTTATCTGAAAGAAAAATATCATCTTTAAGTCAAAACCGTACCCGGTGTATGTTCCAAGAAACCGAGTAAGGTCAAACAGCAAAAAATCCACCAGTACTCGTGTCCTTGGAGGACTTAACAATCGTTCGCAGCACCAAGAAGCAAACCCATCCATAATCACGATCTCATCACGATGATTCGCTTCGTGGTGTCGTTGATCTGAAGCGCATGTGGACCGGAGAAGATGGACACGGAGCAAAAATCGCGGTGGCTGACGGCGCAGGGGATCGCGATCGGGGTGGACCTCGTCCCGGCGGCGCTGCGGCAGCTGGAGTTCCTCGCGGCGGTGGACCGCCGGCGGTGGCTCTACGAGCCTGCTGCTCGATTGGGCCATACACAGGTATGGATGATGAGCACAATCTTGGCTTTTCAAGAACACAAGAGCCGTTTGCGTGTGGACTGTGGAATAGCAGAATAGGAGAGATTTTTTTCTAAGGTGTTTCATCACGTCATCTTCTTTGTTGGGGATGGTAGATGAATCTCTACTCTCTAGGGCATGTTGGGATGGACAATTCTGAGATTAGGTGAAATTGGTGCCCAATTTCGATGAACTCTTGGCTGAATTTCATGGTTGAAGTGCGACCTCGGTCTTGAATTATGCAGTATTGAGAGTGGGAAAGTTTTCCGTGTCTCTGAATGAGAGATTTCTCTAGTGCATTCAGTGCTGTTCAACTGACAACCTGCTTGAGAAAATAGGATCCTGATGTAAAATCATAAACTACTACTTTACTTTACCACCTTGATGTATTGAGACAGGCAGATTTTTTTTCTGAAACCATCATTTGGCTTCCCCTTCTAGCCAAACACACTCAGGCTGCTGTTGTAGATGGGCCTTTGGTTGTCCCTCTTGATTGTGAATGGATATGGCACTGCCATCAGCTTAACCCGGTATGGATCTTTACTTACAGTCATTCGTAATTTAGGACGTTACCCAGCCGATGCATGGGATTGGATACTCTGAACACTACATTAGACAACTAGTTGCATTTCCTTGTGTAAAATGTAGTGTCCATGTTTGGACATGTCTAAATGCAAGCATCTTGTACACTTACTGATGATGCTCTGCGGAGAACTAATTATCCAAATGTACATCTTTCAGCTTCAGTACAAAAAGGACTGCGAGGATTATATGGTAGAATACTAGAAAATGACAATGTCGCGTCTTCCATTGGAACAAACTCCAAGCATCAGGCTGAGAAAGTTTGGACTGAATTGTATCCTAGGGAGCCTTTTGAGTTGGAGCATACAACACCTTCTGACAATTCCATTTATGCGAACACTGGAGCTTCAGGGGACATTTCCTATGATTTGGTCTCAGCTGTTAAGAGGCAGACTTCTTTCTGCTACCATGTAGTTACATTGACAATCTTGGGTCCTATATATGATCTACCTCTCTATGATACATTGCTTGATAGATCTAGAACATTCTATGTCAATTAAAATGTCACATCATTATTGACAAACACATACTGTTTCGAACAAGTATTAATTTGTGTATTTTTCAAATTCGCTAGCTTGCTTTAAACCTTTGCTAGCTCACAATGAATTGTAGAACTTCTTGAATTGCGAAGATAAGGCGTAGCAAAATGGACCAAATGACCTCATCAGTTTGGTGCTTCTCTACTGTTCTACAGATGGTGGTCTAGTACACACAGTGCTCTTCCATCTGACAGAGCATACGGCATATAGGAAGGACTACTGCACAGCCACCTCTGGACAAGAGTAATCCCTGCTCTTTGCTTAAAATGATTTTTACCTATCAAATTAAACAAGATGGTGCCTTTGATGAGCTACACTTACTACTCCACTTTCTTCTCCCCTACCAAATATTTCCACGTAGAGGAACGCTTTGGTTGGAAGGTGGGGATTAAGGCCTAGTTTTTTTAGTTTATAGTTTTCCTCACATAAACGAACAAGATAATTTTTTAAAATGATTTATTGGTATTCGATTTATTCATTCAAATGTTCGCACTATATGAAAATTATAAGTCACAACCATAAACTAGAAGTCTCAGTAAAAAAGAACACACTCTCTAAATGTGAGTTGTCAAGCATTTTTCTTTTTTGATGACCTGATTAAGGTCCTTTTCCGTGTTACATTTTCTTTCCCTTTTTTAGCAAACGTTCCCACGTTTTAAGGCATCAAGTAATCATCATGATTAAAGCCAAAAACTGGTAGAAACTGCATTACCATTTGAAACTGCACTACCATTTGGTTAATTACTATCAGCATCAAGTTCGCAAAAAGATTACACAGTGATCTCTTGAATTTTGCACTTTGGCCTGAGCAATCATGCAGAAACATAAGATGACCTCATCTTTTTCTGCTGAGGTTACAATGTACTTTAGCTCAGAAAGTGTTTATATCTGCAAAGTTTCATGACAGCCACTAACAAAACGGTGCTTAGGCCGCTAATTTGGGATGAAAAATAGTGATTTATAGCTGAATTTGTATTATAGTTTGTTTATTTTATACTGTAGCTGATGATGACTTATTTATCATAATTAAATTTTTAAAAATAAAAAAGTTAGTTTGTCACTAACAATACAAACGAATATGGAAAAGAAAAGAAAAGATAATAAAAGCTCAAAAAATAGAAAAAATAAAATTTAGAAATAATGATAAATAAATCTGAAACTAAAAGCTGAAACCGAAATGATCGAGCTTAACCATCGCATAAACGCTTGAACCTGCGTGTCAATGGATGATATAACTTGCCAAATTTCACATGAAGGATCTTGTCGCTAATGGATAGCATCGCTACTATTCCGGTCCATTAATTTGCGCCTTAATTAGCCTCGCCATTGCGGTGCCTTGTGCTCCCCCACACACTATAAATAAGCACGAGGTGGTCCTGCGAGCTCTCAGTTCACTGGACAGTAGTACAAAAGGATTCTTTTTTTCATTGATCTGTAGTTTTTAGCTACTATTTATAATTTTTAGATTATTTATAAAAAAATATAGAGTAACAGAAATTTATAAATGATTTTATCTGATATAAATAAAGTAATTAAAGTATATACTATTATTAATTTGTAAACACTATCTTAAAAAGATACTATATTTAAAAGCTAATTATTATAAAAAATTAAAAAATAGCTTTTAAAAACTAAAAAGTAGAAACCTAGGATTTTGTACTGATCACCTTCCGTTTTAAATAGTTTGTACTTTTAGACCTTGTTCTAGTCAACAATGGTTTCTCTCTTTCAGAAACTAAAAAATATTTAAGATATGTTTGTTTCTTAATATGATTTTTTTCTTTACATCATTCAAGGTATAGTAATATTTTTTTATTTTCTTTAATTAAAATATCTCACAAAAAAAGCTAACAATAGCAAGAGTATCGGCACTCTGGAGCGTGGTCTCAGTCAAGTCTCCGCATTTCCTTGATTCATAATATGCTTTCCAACTGGTTCACTCATCTGCCTTTGTTATAATATGGTGTTCCTTTAAAGATTTTGAGCGTAATTACATGTTGATGTGTTCTAAGCCCCTAATCGTAGAACCAGACATGCTGTTTTTTTGACAATTTTGAGCCTTGATTTGATGTTTCAAGAACATAAATTTGAGAGAAACTAGTGAAATTAGGTACTTATCTGAAAGAAAAATATCATCTTTAAGTCAAAACCGTACCCGGTGTATGTTCCAAGAAACCGAGTAAGGTCAAACAGCAAAAAATCCACCAGTACTCGTGTCCTTGGAGGACTTAACAATCGTTCGCAGCACCAAGAAGCAAACCCATCCATAATCACGATCTCATCACGATGATTCGCTTCGTGGTGTCGTTGATCTGAAGCGCAGGTGGACCGGAGAAGATGGACACGGAGCAAAAATCGCGGTGGCTGGCGGCGCAGGGGATCGCGATCGGGGTGGACCTCGTCCCGGCGGCGCTGCAGCAGCTGGACCTCCTCGCGGCGGTGGACCTGGACCTCCTCGCGGCGGTGGACCGCCGGCGGTGGCTCTACGAGAGCCCGCTGCTCGATTGGGCCATACACAGGTATGGATGATGGGCACAATCTCGGCTTTTCAAGAACACAAGAGCCGTTTGCGTGTGGATTGTGGAATAGCAGAATAGGAGAGATTTTTTTCTATGGTGTTTCATCACGTCATCTTCTTTGTTGGGGATGGTAGATGAATCTCTACTCTCTAGGGCATGTTGGGATGGACAATTCTGAGATTAGGTGAAATTGGTGCCCAATTTCGATGAACTCTTGGCTGAATTTCATGGTTGAAGTGCGACCTCGGTCTTGAATTATGCAGTATTGAGAGTGGGAAAGTTTTCCGTGTCTCTGAATGAGATATTTCTCTAGTGCATTCAGTGCTGTTCAACTGACAACCTGCTTGAGAAAATAGGATCCTGATGTAAAATCATAAACTACTAGTTTACTTTACCACCTTGATGTATTGAGACAGGCAGATTTTATTTTCTGAAACCATCATTTGACTTTTGCTTTCAGTCGAACATGGGGGTAGAGAATCGGTCATATCTGGAAATTTTGACATGAAAAAACAAGATGCCGGTTACATCCAAAGTCGCAGTCATGTCGAAATTACTGGTAAAATTCTATCCTGATGTCTGTTATGAGATGTATACCCTTTGACTATGCGGTTTTGCTGTCTATGTTAGGTACAAAGCTTGTTGGCTTCCCCTTCTAGCCAAACACACTCAGGCTGCTGTTGTAGATGGGCCTTTGATTGTCCCTCTTGATTGTGAATGGATATGGCACTGCCATCGGCTTAACCCGGTATGGATCTTTACTTACAGTCATTCGTAATTTAGGACATTACCCAGCCGATGCATGGGATTGGATGCTCTGAACACTACATTAGACAACTAGTTGCATTTCCTTGTGTAAAATACAGTGTCCATGTTTGGACATGTCTAAATGCAAGCATCTTGTACACTTACTGATGATGCTCTGCGGAGAACTAATTATCCAAATGTACATCTTTCAGCTTCAGTACAAAAAGGACTCGAGGGATTATATGGTAGAATACTAGACAATGACAATGTCGCGTCTTCCATTGGAACAAACTCCAAGCATCAGGCTGAGAAAGTTTGGACTGAATTGTATCCTAGGGAGCCTTTTGAGTTGGAGCATACAACACCTTCTGACCATTCCATTTATGCGAACACTGGAGCTTCAGGGGACATTTCCTATGATTTGGTCTCAGCTGTTAAGAGGCAGACTTCTTTCTGCTACCATGTAGTTACATTGACAATCTTGGGTCCTATATATGATCTACCTCTCTATGATACATTGCTTGATAGATCTAGAACATTCTATGTCAATTAAAATGTCACATCATTATGCACAGAAACACGAGTTATGCTTTCAGACAACACACTAGAGATTTTTCGTCTAATTTAACAATTCTAGCCAATACAAGAGATAGTTATCCAAGATTTTCGTTGATGCTGCTGAAGCAGAATTGATCTGTACAGAAAGTAAGAACCTTCTTTTCATCTGGTAGGTTGGTACACCGACCATGCATGATCGCCATTTTCTTGAAGAAGCTTTAGCTCAATACAAAGGGTTTTTGTATCTGATCAAGACAAATCAGGAGAATGGAATGAAGCTCTTTCGTGTACCAACCTACGATGTGGTTCTCATGTGGCACACTCACCAACTGTGATGGATAAGTCATTGTGTTGTTGTTGTGTTGTCGTTTCTTTTCTCTTTAGGACAGCATCTCCTTTAAGGACAGCATCTTGACTCCTTTAAGGACAGCATCTCCTTTAAGGACAGCATCTTGACTCCTTTAAGGACAGCATCTCCTTTTAGGACAGCATCTCCTTTAAGGACAGCATCTTAGACTAGCTTTAGGACAGCTTTAGACTAGCATCTAGGACTAGCATCTTGGCATATGCTTGGCTGGTTAGCGGCCTATAAATTTGTATCCCCAACCCCTCAGGTTGGTGTGGCATTGTGTGAGAAATAAACAAGAAAATTTGCCCCATTCCCAGTGTCATCCTCTCAATGAGAGTAAGGATCTTGCTATCACCAACAAAGACTCGGTGAGTAACAAGTGGTATCGAGCCATACTATCCTGTGCTGAGCATCTCTGCTCATCTCCTTCTCGGCCTCGCGGCGGCACCGGCTGTGCGGCGGCGGCTCATTGTCCCGCTCACTCCTCTCGGAGGCGGGCGGCGGCTCGTCGGCGAACCTCCTCCACGCAGCAGCCCCTAGTAGCGCGCCATGTCCGCGAGCGATCTCGGCCTTCGATGCGCCTCGAGCACGCGGCGTCGTGACGGCCGAGCTTCGCGCAGCGGCAGCCTTGGCAGCAGCGGCGAAGACAGCTGCGGCGGCGAAAGGCGTCAAGGCGGCGCGGCGGCGGGCGGCGGCGAGCGGAGGTGGAAGCGGCGGTCGCGGCGGCGTGCGCGGCGGCGGCGAGTCAAGGCCTGCTGGCGGCGGCAGCGGCTCCATCTCTGCGATAGCGGCGCGGCGAGATCTTGAGCGGCTGGAGAGGGAGCGGCGGCGGCGGCGCGCGATGGCGTCGCGCCGCGCCCACAGCGGCGGCGGCCGAACGGCGCGCGCGCGCCGGCGGCGCTCTGGAGGCGCGCCGCGGCGGTGGCGTCTGCGGGTTGGCGGAGCGCGGCCTTCACGAGCGGCGCGGCTCTCTCCGGTTGATGCGTGGTCACCACGAGTACGAGCCGTCGTCGAGGGCGTCGGCCCGGCGGCGGGTGGCCTACCCTCACCAAGACCAACTCGTCGAGTGGGCGCGGTGATGAGGTAAAGCTCGGTGCGGCATATGTGGGATGCGATCCGTCTGGCGGCGTCGACTCGACCGGGATCGGCGGCGTTGGATGCTCTCATCATTGCAGATCCGCCCCGAGATGCGATTCTCGCTTACCAACAAGCGGACTGCCAAAGAGGCTTGGGGCGCCATCGGCTGCGGCACGCATCGGCGGCGCGCGCGCAAGTCTACATTGCGGGCACTCGCAAGAGTGGGAGAACGGCCTTCAAGCGGTGAGGGCGTTGATGATTTTGCTCTCCGTCTCAACACTGCATTGCGAAGTTAGTGCAGTTCGGCGGCGACACCTACGGCGAGGAGAGAGCGTGGAGAAGCTCTTCGCTGCGTCCCAGAAGTACAAGCGGATGGCTCGCTCGATCGAGTCTCTGCTGGACCTCTCGCGATGACGATCGAGGAGGCGGGTCGCCTCAAGGTCGTTGACAACGATGAGCCACGGCGTCTCTCGGGACCGTCACCATTGGCGGGAAGCTCCTCCTCACTCGGGAGCGGTGGGCTGCCGGCCAGGTGGCGGGGAAGAAGAGGAGCCTTCTTCCACGACGAGCGACCACAAGCGTGGCAAGCGCGGCAAGCCACGCAAAGCGCCCGAGCGGCGCGAGGGCGTCTGAGGTGATGGCCGTGGGCGCCCGGCGGCGGCGGCGGCAAGCAAAGGCGCGCGAGGCGACTCTTGCCACAAGCTGCGGCAAGCTTGGTCATTGGGCGAGTTGTCGGCGACCACGGCGTGGCGAGCCCATGTCGCGCGGCGGAGGAGCGGCCGGCTCTGTTCATTGCTCATCGAGCACCGAACTATCTCGGCGGCACCGACGCGGTGGCTCTCCTCCACCTTGGCGAGCCAAAGCACATGCCCTCCTCGGCTACGGTTCAAACAGCGACAAGGCCGGCGGGTGGTGCCTCGACACTGGCGCCACCCATCACATGACCGGTCGGCGGGAGCTCTTCGCGGGTTTGACTCTAGCGTCAGAGGCTCCGTCAAGTTTGGGGCGCCTCGGCGTGAAATCAAGGCGTCGGCTCGTCATCTTCACCACCGTGTCACGGTGAGCCGCAGTGCTCACGGCGTCTACTACATCCCGATCTGCGGAACTCCATCATCGGCTTGGGACGGTGGATGAGAACGGCTCGCGTGTCGAGATAGAGCACGCGGTGCTGCGGTTGGGATCTTCGCGCGCCTTCTTGCCAAGGTAACGAGCGCCGTCGACTTTACATTCTTCACGTGCGGTGGCACAACCCCTCTGTCTCGCTTGCTCGTCGGAGCGGCGGCGTGGCGATGGCGCAGCGCTTTGGGCACCTTCGCCCGAGGCCACAGGCGGCTCGGTGCTCGGAAATGGTGCGAGGCTGCCGTGCCTTGACCATGTGGAGCGATTCTGCGGCGTCTGCGTGTTGGCGAAGCGGGCGACTCCTTTTCCTCGGCGGGCGAGTTTAGAGCCAAGGAGAGCTCGAGCTCGTGCGGGGACTTGTGTGGCGGTGACACGGCCACACCGGGAGAACGGCGCTACTTCCTGCTGCTCGTCGGCGACCTCTCCGCTACATGTGGTGATGGTCCTCGGCGGCAAGGAGAAGGCTGCGGGCGCCATCGAGCGCCGCATTTCTTGCGTGGAGCGGTGCGGCGCAAGGCTGCGTCTTTGCGCCACGAACAACGGCGGCGAATTCACGGCGGTGGTCGCGTCGTCTTCTGCTGCGATGAGGGCATTGGCGCCACTACTCCGCGCCGTCTGACCCGCGGCGAGCGGCGTCGTCGGCAGCGCAACGAGGCGGTTGTGGGGATGGCTCGGGCTCTCCTCAGCGAGAGGGATGCGGCTATCTTACGGGAAAGCGGTGGTGGCGGCCGTCTACATCCTCAACGCTCGCCTACCAAGGCGCTCGGCGGCGGGGCGCCGTCGAGGCTTAACGCGGCGCAAGCGGCGGTCTCCACTTGCGGGTCTTGGCTCCTCGCGTTCGCCAGGAGCTTAGCCACATCGGTAAGCTCGGCGGCGGGAGCACTCGGGAGTGTTCGCCGGCTACAGCGGAGGCTCGAAGGCCTACGCATCCTCGACCACTGTCACACAGTAGCGTCGCATCTCGCGTGGCGTTGTGTTCGAAGGCGGCGGGCGTGGGACAAGGCGGTGGGCGGCGGTTCAACTTCAACTCTTAGGGACTTTGTTGTCGACTCGTCCGCCGAGAAGCGGGGAGCTAGCGGCTCGTCTTCTGCTTCGCCCACCTCGACACCTTGCTCGCCACGGCTCGGCGAGTACTCCACCACCGCCGGCACGCTCGCCCGCTCTCTCCTGCCGGCGGCCACACCACGGGATCGACCCCAACCGGTCCACGGCGAGCGGCGCATGGTGGAGTTCACTACTCCATTGTCTCCACGGCGAGGACCGCGTCGGCGCCTACCACGGCGGCGAGCCTCTGCGCTACCGTCACCGTGGGCGATCTCCTCGGCGGCGGCCGGTCCACTGGCCCAGCGCGGCGCGACCTCGCGGCGGGCGCACCTGCGCCGGGCGGCGGCGAGCCTCGTTCCGTCGCCGAAGCGGAGAAAAACGCGGCATGGCGTGCGCGATGCGAGAGAGATGGGCGCGTCAGCGGAACGAGCGTGGGAGGCGGCGGATCTTCTGCCGATCACCGCGCGATCACCCTTAAGTGGGTGTTCAAGGCGAAGCGGGATGGCCGGCGCCATCGTCAAGCACAAGGCTCGCTTGGTGGCACGAGGCCGTGCGGCGGGAGAAGTCGACCGATGATGCCTTCGCACCGTCGCGCGCATGGAGTCCGTTCGTCTACTCCTCGCACTTGCGGCCCGGGAGGATTGGCGCGTCCATCACATGGGCGTTAAGTCCGCCTTCCTCAGCGGCGACTTGAAGGAGGAGGCTTACGTCCGTCGGCCGGCGGGATTCGTCATCCCGGCAAGGAGGCAAGGTTCTCCGCCTCGCAAGGCCCTCTACGGCTTGCGGCGGGCACCACGAGCACAGGCGCTAAGCTGGACTCCACTCTCAAGCAAATGGGGTTCAGCGAGCGCACCTGCAGCTGCGGTCTACCGGCGGGGCAAAGCGGCAACGCCTGGCGGTGGCGTCTCGTCGGCGACACGGTGATCACCGGCTCCAGGAGGCGAGGTCGAGCGTTCAAGGCGGAAATGAAGACCGTCTTCGGATGGCGACTTGGGGCTCCTCTCCTTCTACACAGGGATCGAGGTCCACGGGGACAGCTCGGTATCTCCCTTCGTCGGACCGCCTCGCCAAGCGCACCGTCGGTGGGCGGGCTCACCGGCTAAACCAGCCCACACTCCTGGAGGAGGTGAAGGCGAGTCGTGAGCACGGCGGAGGAGGTGGGCGCGACGCGATCTGCGCGCATTGTGGGCGACCTTCGCTACCTCGTTCACACGCGTCGGTTGGCGTTATTTGTCGGCTCGTCGGTCGGTTCATCACGGCGGCAAGCGGCGGAGCATCGGCGGCCGTGAAGAGGATCCTCGCTACGTTGCGGGCACCTCCGACTCGGCTTGCACTACGAGTGTCGTGCGGCACACTTCATCGAATGCAGCGGCGGCGACCACGCGGCGACATCGACACGGCAAGAGCACAAGCGGGATTCTCTTCTTCCTCGGCAAGTGCCTCGTTAGGTGGCGATCGATCAAGCGGCGGTGGTGGCCTGTCGGTGTGTGGCGAGTACATAGCGGCGTCCACCGCCGACTCGAGCGCTCGGCTCGCTCGGCGCTTGGTGATCTCCTCGGCAAAGACAGCGGCGGTGGCGCTCGGGGTGGGCGACAAGTCGCTCGGCTCGGCAAAGAACCCGTTTTCCACGACGGAGCAAGCACATCGGGTGAAGTACCACTTCATCAGAGGCATTTTTGGATGAAGGCGACATCAAGGCGAGCTACATCAACACCACGGATCAGCTTGCGGACACGCTCACCAAGCCTCTTGGGAGGTCAAATTCCTCGAGCTCTGCTCTAGGGTCGGGGTGGTTCAACTTTTCCACAAGACGACGCACAAGACTTAGGGGGAGAGTGATGGATAAGTCATTGTGTTGTTGTTGTGTTGTCGTTTCTTTTCTCTTTAGGACAGCATCTCCTTTAAGGACAGCATCTTGACTCCTTTAAGGACAGCATCTCCTTTAAGGACAGCATCTTGACTCCTTTAAGGACAGCATCTCCTTTTAGGACAGCATCTCCTTTAAGGACAGCATCTTAGACTAGCTTTAGGACAGCTTTAGACTAGCATCTAGGACTAGCATCTTGGCATATGCTTGGCTGGTTAGCGGCCTATAAATTTGTATCCCCAACCCCTCAGGTTGGTGTGGCATTTGTGTGAGAAATAAACAAGAAAATTTGCCCCATTCCCAGAGTGTCATCCTCTCAATGAGAGTAAGGATCTTGCTATCACCAACAGCAAGACTCCAGCGAGTAACAAACTGCACCCTGTTAGCTACTGCAATGACATGCTGAAGCTCCTTGGAAGAGTTCTGGAGCATGATGACAGCGGCGATGATCAATCGGCGGAAAGAAGCTCGATGGCGGATTTTGGGGACTCTGAACAGTACAAGAATAACTTTGGCATAAGATACTGGAAGGCTGGCGCTATGTACCATGGCAACTTGCCGTCTCCTGTGACATCCATTCCTCAGATATTTAGTGGTGAGGTTGATAATGGGTTTGGTGTCAGCAAAGCTGAGAAGCATCTTACTATTCTTGAAACAACAGTTATAGAGGTATGCTACTCTCTTTCCATCTTATTATTCTTGAAGCAACAGTTATAGAAGTACGATAACTGTTGTTTGGAAGGGCTGATGTGACTATAATCCAAAATGTGGAATGTTATACAACTAAGTACTATCTTTTCGGAAAACATAATTAATATGGAAATGCGGTATCTAATGTCTGGAGTAAGCAAATATTTTGCCATGTTCTTTCTACTAGATTTATGGACTTGAACATATCTTTCCTTCACAGTTATTTTTTACAAATTGTGGACATCAAGAATTTGACATCTGCAATTCCAAAGGAAAGTGTGTACATATGGTTCACAAAGAATCAACCAGATGTGTTTATCAGTGATGGTGGCAGGTTGGATATTTCAACACAAACAGGGAAGACAATGGGAGCTGTTTTGCAATGTGAACCCAACTGGTGAACTCATTCTGACAGTAATGGTTGATCAGGCATCATCATTAAAGAAATCAGAATCAATTGGGAAGGTTTCTATCTCTCTTGAAGAGTTTACACAGCCTGATTCTAAGCTCTCCTTTGAGAGGTGGTTTGAATTGAAAAATCATGGTAGATATGCTAGTTCCCCTCCCATCAGTCTTCATGTTGCTGCCTCTTCTACTATCCCGAGGTGGGCTCCTCAGTTGCTTAGCATGATCAGGATGGAGCCTTTCTCTCTGAAGACATGTCTTTTGCCACCTTCCATCAAGGATCAAAAGATGAGCTGCTGGACTCACTTTGTGTATGACTGTGGTGTTGAACTTATCCGTCCCCAGATAAGGTAATTTTCTGCCCTTGTGGAATGAATAGATTCTCTCCGTTCCTTGTAACATATATGGGAGAACAATGCATTGAGTCAAGAAATGCATCTGTATGCTGATTAGTACTACATAATACCATATGGTGTTGCTATTTATTCATTTCAAATTGCAAATTGGTATTTGCGGCAAGATTTAAAATAATTTCAGTTGACAGCAGGAAGAATTTTTTTTTCGTTCTTGGAGACTGTTTAATAACAATGTATGAATTGCTTCCGGTACAAAGTCCTCTTGGTAATGAGTAATACCTCTCCTTTACCTCAGGAGCGCAAGGCAAAGAACGGCATGGCTCTCGTTAGGGAATTGGTTGGAATAACAAAGTCATCAAAAAAACCATTTCATATAGCAGAATTCAAGGAAAACAAATGGTCTTTTAACAACTCCAACTTATCCATCACTGATGACCTCAAACCAAACCAGGATGGCTGCGTGCTTGAGCTCAAAGGTGACAACAAACGGGTAAGCATAACTACAGTGTGCAGCTCAATTCGTAGTGATACCAACTTGCATACATAGCACTGTTTATGCATGTAGCATACTCAAGTGTTCTGATACTTCTTTGAACAAACCAGATCAAACTATACTGGGGAAGGAGACTAGAATATGAGCTCAAATGCTGCAGTCGTCATGCTGAGGATGCTTCAGCAGTTACTGCTGTGAAGTTCTCTGCTGAACACCCATATGGCAAAGCAGTTGCATTACTTGACATTGAATCTGAGTTGATCATGGTACAGTGTTGTTGTAATGTTGTGTCCTTTTTACAGAATTAATGTGCCTTCTATCTCTCCTAACATGCTCATGCTGTTCTTTCTTAGGTGAATGAGGATTGGTTTCTGCTTCCCTGGATCACAATATCATTCTTGTTCCTAAATGCCATTGGCAAAGACAGAGTGAAGCTCCTCAAAGGTGCCATGGTTCAGCAGGGTGCAATGTCTGAGTCTGACACTACCATGGCGTCTGAAACAGTGACAGTTGAAGCAGCAGGTGCCACCGCTGCTCTTGCGCAATGTGGCACTTGTAGCACAGCCTGTGGTGACATTGTCATTGCAAGCGGCAAGGAGGCTGATTCCAAGTGTGGTGGCTGCGGATCAGGGTGTTGGTGGTGGCTGTGGCTCCATAGTCAACGTGAGCTCCTAAGACCGTCATGCGAGCTGTGGCACTTGCGGCGCAGTCGTCACAAGCGGCAGGAATGGCCATGATGAGTCTGCCGGGTGTGGCTCAGGATGTGGCGGTGGCTGTGGCAACATTGTCATCGAAAGCTTCAAGGCAGGAAATACCAAGTCAGGTGGCTGTGGTTCGGGCTGTGGCGGCAGCTGTGGTGCCATGGTCATTGAAAGCTCCAAAGCAAGCATTGCCAAGTCCGGCGGCTGCGGCTCAGGATGTGGCTCAGGTTGCCGTATCATGGTCAGTGAAAGCTCCGAGGCTGGCCATGCCAAGTCCGGAGGCTGTGGTGGCGGTTGTGGTGCCATGGCCCTTGAAAGCTCCAAGGTTGGCCATGCCAAGTTCGGTGACTGCGGTTCGGGCTGTGTCTCCGGCTGCAGTGGCGGTTGTGGCGCCATGGTCATTGAAGGCTCCAAGACCAGCCACGCCAAGTCTAGCGGCTGTGGCTCCGGCTGCGGAGGCGGTTGTGGCGCCACGTTCAGCGCTAGCTCCTAAGCACGGCGGCTGTCGGCAATGGCTTGCGGTTCGTTCTTGCCTACTGTGATTCTCCTCGTCGGAGGTGAAGTGGACAGGCAATAGAATTACTCTTACCTTGTGCTGTTCGTCGTGTATATATGGTACTGATATGTTTGTGGTATGAATTGTGGTGTGATAACGATTTCAAGAAAAAAAATTTGTGGTGTGATAAGTTGAAGGAGTGGGTGCCTTAGTGTGAGGCCCCCACGTCATTATCCCTCGGATAATTACGTATGGCATACGGATTACTATTTGTCTGATCAGTAAAACACTGCTCCAGCAAATAATAAGCCTTTACGAGTAGCGCAGCGAAACAATAATATAGATCTTTGTCGTCTTTATTACAACGATTGCCACGGGGCTTAAAGTCTGGTTTTACAAAAGTAGTTAACAAAAGCATAGCTAATACCCCAGGGCTCTCCCGCCCGCTCTGTTGGGTCTTCTACTCGTCCCAGCCGAAGTATACGGGGTCCACCTCACGAGGCTCCTCGCCGTCGTCATCCTCCTCTCCTGCACATTCTGCGGGCTTGCCTCCCCTCGTCTGCTTACGATTCATGGAGCGAGTAGGGTCTAACAAAGGAGAGTAATAGCAAGGGTGAGTACTGCGATACTCGGCAAGCATAATAGTAATAAATGCAACGATATGCTCTCATGTCCTTAAGTCAAATTCTAACCCTTTATTAGAAAGTAAACTTTTACGAAAATATCGGTCATCTTTTAATTATAAATCTGTCTATTTTTCACCCGGTAAGGCACGATCCTAGTGATCACGTAGTCCGCATTCCAACGAACGGCATGAATTCATGATTTTATTAGCATCTATGAGCTTTGTACCACTTTACCCAAAGCTGCTCTGAACCTTCGAACTAGGTCTTCCACCTCTGCGTAGGTGCGGACTCGAGTTCAAAACACGAACCTTTCTCCGGTTCGTTATTCCATTCACCACCCATCTATTGTCCGTCGGTTGTACCAAGTCGCTCACTTGGGCTTCACGAGTTCTAATAGTGTTTGGTTGGACCGGCTCGACCCAACACTCCATAACGCATATAGCGTGCGCTCGGACTTACTCACTTCGGACTTGCGTTCGGTCACGAGCTTCATCCATATCTTACTCACACATAAATACTTACAATGTGGTGGGTGGATAACGTAACGGGTTACTAAATCCTGCCCGCCCAAGGCGAGGAGATGGTTGTACGATAATTCTGATTCCTAATTCAGTGAAAATGGGTTAAATCCTTACATGCTATCCATATGTAAAGGGTCCCTAACCTCTCTGCATCCTTTCCCGTAACCCTTTACCCACCATATATTTACACACACACACACACTTATATGAATATACACACCTCTGCTGTGGGCTCTTGCTCAATGATACCACGACTACTAACACTATCTCTTTCTTTTACTCTTTCTTTTTCCTTTCCTCTTTTCTCTTTCTTTTCTTCTCTTTTCTCAAATAACTCATAAATAAACAACAACAACAACATGCCCACAACTGATAAAAAGAACTAGCTTTTATGCAACTAAACATAATTATTAGCATTTACGAAAAATACCAACTACAATTAACATAACTAGGTGCATGGTCAAAATGAGCTTGCACGAGTAGTAGCGTGAATCGGAATGACAAAAAGTAGAAGATGCTCCTTGGGTGGTTCTGACCGGATTACAAATCACGAGGCTAATTTAACCAAATAGGTATTTATAGTATTAATTTTGAAAAAACTAACTTCCTCTTGCTATACATATACATACACATCTATATAATTATATATAAACACATGCATACACACATGCACACACATATATACATATGTGAGCTCACACTCACATATACACATATGCATACACATCTTTGCTCTAATTAAGAAACCACTAATAAAATTATTGCAATGAAATGATCTATCAACTAATAAAAATTAATTCTAATTTAATAATAACAGAGGAGGACTTTTGTTCTAAATGAAAATATCATACAACAATTAAATACATAAATTGAAATTGAAATCACCCACCATTTGCTAACCCTAATCGCGGCCACTCCTCCCGGCGGCCCAGTGCCCACTCCTCCTCCCTCTTATCTAATTCTTTCCTCCCCACACCCGCACACTTCACGCCGCGCCTCCTCTGGCCTCTCTGCCTCTCCGTTTCCCCTCTCTAATGCCGTGCCGCCTCTTGCCTTCCTCCCCCGCCACCTCTCTGCTTCCCCCCTACCCCCGGCGCCGACTCCTCTCGGCTACCTCTCTCCCTCTTGCAGTTCCCCTCTCTGCCTCTCTTCTCTCTCTCTCCCATGGCTCTCCACCGCCGCCTCCGCTCTACCTCTCCCCTTCCCGACCGGCCTCCTCACGCTCAACTGCGTCGTCGCCGCTCCTCTCGGCTCCCTCTACTACGGCCGCCTGCTCTACTCCCTCTCTCTATCCCCCTTTTTCTTGTTTCCTCCTCTCACTCTTTTCTTGGTTCCTCGCAGGGCTTGCGCTAAGGAGGAGGGTCGAGTCCCGATCTACGGATCTAGGGTGGATGAACTCCACAGGGCCGGATGCAGCGCGACTCCCTACCGGCTTCTACGGCTTGGGGACGGGTTGGAGTCTTTGGTGTTGCGGTTTCTTGGACATCGGCGGTCCGAGCTCCACTCCCATACTCCACCGTTCCATGGTCTTTGGCTTCACAGCTTCAACATACTTTTATTGCTTGGTTTTGGGTATATGCTTGGTTGTGGTTGTTGGGTGGGGTCAGGGCAAAAATCCCAAAAGAGGTAGAGGATAAAAAGGGAGGGTGTGACCTACTTGTTGTCGGGTTGAAAGAGGAAGTGAGTGAGGGCCATAAGTTGTCTTCACGAGTCATTGTCGGGAAGAAGGTGTACTCGCGGATCCTTGTCGGTCATCCACGGCTCGATCGGTCCCATACGCTTCTGGTCCCTGCTGGTTGTACTTGTGCTTGTGGTGGTCGCCTTCACCTCCTTGCCGTGCCTTCCTTCCTTTAGCTGCGGTCGGCTCGGTTCATCGCCTTCGGCCTCTGGCGGCGAGCTCTGAAGGTGAGGATGGGGGCGGCCGTCTTTGGGGCTGGTCTTGAGGGTGTTGGGGTGTTTCTTACCTCTGGGTGGTGAGCTCACGGTGGTGTGTGCTTTGGTAAAGCGGGTATGCGAGGAGGGTAGATACACTGAGCTTTTGGGAGGTGGTATCTGAGCTAGTCTCCTCTGGGCTTGCCTTTGGTGGGCAGCAGTGGTGTGTCCTTGCGCTTATCTTCTCTGAGTCTTGCGATCTGTCTTTGGCAACCCTCAGTGTCTGAAGAGTGCTTCATGCCTTCTTTGCTCTGATTGGGGGTGAAAAGTGCGGAAATGTGGCTTCGAGGGCTTGAAATGAATGGGCTGATTGCAATGTGGGTGAAAATAATGAGGTATGATGTGGGCTTTGTGGCTTGAGGGTTTTGCTGATTTTGTGGGCTAAGCAAAGATAATGGGCTGAAATGAATATATCTTTGCGGGCTTTTAAGGTGAGGTAAGTGATGTGGCGTGAAAACCTTTGATTGCCGAATGATGAAACCCAGGAGGCGAGAGGTGCCGGCCAGGCCGGGACGGTGCAGGAACCTCGGAGATAGTCTCAAGCGGCCCTAGCGCCCAAGGGTGGTGCGGCAATTCACTTTCCAAACTCTTTATTCTCCCTTGGATTGCTAGTAATCTAACTCTCTGCAGCTCTGCGGGTTTGGGTTTGGTACTAATACTACTACCCGTGATCGCGAGCAGGGCGAAGCGCTACTCGGCTCTCACCCGAAACCACGAAGATACACAAATCATTCTTTTTGTAAAACATTTTGGAACATATTGTAATTAATATATTTGATGCAATTACAGCTACTGAATTCAATTGTAAACTTATTTGTAAAAGATTTTGATTGAATGCATTACAATATGAAATTCATTTTGTATTGGAAAATTGTAATAGAGCTTTAATGCTTATGTAATCATGCAAACTTTAATTTGCTCAAAATTTGCAATGGAGAAAATGAGATGAATGCACACAATAATTAAAGCTTAGATTAATAAATACTGCTATTACTTACCTAATCAGGGTATTAGGGTTAGGGTTCTTTCACTTAGCCTTTACATTTGTCGTTTGGGTTCCATCTTCCATGTCCAGTGGTGCTTGTGTCAAACAATGTGTTATGTTTTGTTGCTATGTATGTGTTTTTTTGCATGATGGAATGGCATCTGGGGGTGATGCATATCATTCATCGATGATGATGATGATCCATGCCAAGTACACTATACTATTATTGTTATCTTGATGTCATGTGGTTTGGTCTTCTCCGTTCTGTTCTGTTTGCCGCCATGTTCTGCTCCAATCTGATGTGCCTGGGATCACTGAGGCTCCAAACATTATCTCTCCCAGCTTAGGGCCTCTAAATTATCTTAGGATATGTTTATATTGGTTTTTGCTGATAGTTTTGAGCTGTAGCTGATAAATAGTAGTGGGCTAGTGACTCATAAATAGTAGTGCATTATATAAGAAACACAGTGCAACGAAAGGCACTACAGTATTTGAATCATCATGCGACTTATGAAATTATGATGTAATAAAATACAGAGTATATTACAATATATGAAAGTGAAAAGTAATAGCTAATAAATAGTAGTAGTGGTAAAAATGGTTTATAAAAGCTCGTGCGTTCGTATTAATTTCTACTTATAGAAACAAAAGCTAGAAACATAAATTAATATGAGCACACCCTTAAATTATCCTCATTCTTCAAAGTAGATTTCTATCTCACCAGCATTAACTTATTGGCCAAAGGCTCGGAACCGCTATGTATACTATCCTACTTACAGATTTTGTGTAGTTCGGATCACACTGAGATGTTCGTAGGTTTGGCGGCGGTGGGCTCCGCACGCTGAATGACATCCCTGGCTAACGACGTATATAACGCTTGCACTATTGATGTAGATGCTATATAGTACAGTGGGTCCTCATCCAGAGGCTATCGATGTAACAGGAGCATCTGTTGATAAAAGAATCACAATATAATCATCGCATGACTATTAGGAACACGTAAAAGAGCTGCATACCTTCCGTCAAACATAGAAAACTTTCAGGCCTCTAGCGTAATGGTTAGAGCGCTCTAGTAGCACCCCTTAGGTCCTGGGTTCGACTCGGTGGGAGCCCAATTTTCGAGTGAGGAAAAACCCACTCGCTGCTCCGCACAAAAACACAGGTCTAAGGCTGGCCTTGGTGCGTGGTCAAGGTCGTTTGGTCGCTCTCACGAGGCCTGATGCCGCTGTGTATGGGTGGGGGCAGGGGTTCGGGGGTTTCTCGATCTGCGTGAGAGGATCTTTTTCTTAAGCAAAAATGTCCGGGGGGTTTCTTCCCCCTACAGGTCGAGTTTTTAAAAGATAATTTTTAACTTCTCTATAATAAATAGCTTTTAAACAGAGTATCTTTTCAAGATAGAGTCTATAAGTTGATTATATACACACTATAGCAATTTCATTTATATCAGCATCAAAATCGCACATGAGTTTCTATTACTATGTATTTTCTCTCACGAACACCTCAAAAAATATAAACCACAACCAAAAGCTGTAAACCAAAGCTAAAAACAACGGACCCGCAAGTCCCCATATGTTAAATCTCTTTTGAGTTTGATTCAGGTACCAGAGGGGCAGCAAAAGCGCAAACGATGCCAAAGGAGGCGCGTGTGACGGCAGCGGGAGCGCGGTCGGCCATTGGCTAGGGTTTGAGTGGGGCAAGCTAGCGAAGTGGGGAGGTGCTTGCAAGCAGAGAGGGTGAGAGAGGTGTTGACGGTATGATACTACATCGAACCGAGCTATTAAAGATCCACTTGGTGATGGACGGGACGAGAGGGCCAACCAACATGGAGGCGGCCGTGCCCCCACCGCATTGATTCGCCCACCGCAACCGCATGGCATCCCGTCCCTCCCGCGTCCGGCGTCCCCACCACCGCACCGCGTTGTCTGGCCCGCATGGCGCCCCGTCGCGTCGTGTCCCTGAGCCCGCCTTGCCTGCCGCCGTGCCGCAACCGCCTGCAACCACCGCATTATCTGCGTGCTGTTCTGGAACAGCCCAAACTTTGGTTCAGTATGAAGTTTCGTAAGCTTCGGGAATTCCAAAGAAGGGCTTTTGGTGCGTTTCGAAAATTTTTAAAAGCTTTACCTTGTATTTAAAGTTTCAAATAAATTCCTCGGCTCGAAAATCGAAGCCGCAAAAATATTTAAAATCAGTTGTGTGTTCACCAAAATTATTTAAAATCATTTTTGTGCTGCAACCCTTTTTCCTGAAATTTAATTTCGAATTCAAATCAAATTTGGATTTGCAAAATTCTAAAATTCAATTGAGTGCAAATAAAAATATTTTCCTAAAGCGTCTACGTTTGGAATCCCTCAGAATGTTCAAATCCAAACTCAAATTCAAAATTTAAATCTCAAATAAACAATTAAATCATTTTCTTTTCCCTCTTTTCTCTTGGCCCAAATTTCAGCCAAAGGACTCCCTTTTCCTCTTTCCGTCCCCACCGGCCCCCTCTCTCTTCCTTTCTTTCCTTTCCCCTTGGCCCAACCATGATCCATGTGCGCACAGTCCACGCACACGTGTGATCAGGCCAGCCTGCACCATCTCCCTTGCGCCCGTTGACGACGAGTCCCCCTAGCCCCACTTGTTAGCGCCCCAACATAGTTCATCTTCCCTTAGCAAGCCTTCTCTCTCACTCGCCTATTGCCGCCTATGCACTCGTGATGTCAATCTCTACCTCGAGCTCTATAGCAAATGCTGTGAGGTAGTAACATCGCCGCAACCTAGTCACATCGTTTGTGTCGAGCCAAGCACCAGAGAACATGCCGAGTTCACATACCGCTCATGAAATCTTGTGCCAGACTTACCCCCTTGTCCCCATAGCTCCCCTGCTCTCTCTCTCTCTTGCTCTCATTGCCATGTGAGCCTATTCGTCAGCACCCCTCTACTATTTTTCTTCTTCACCAAACCTCTCGCTCTTTGCTCTCTCTCCCGTTCTCTTTCCCTTTGCATGCGCGCTGGCGTGTAGAAGTAGGAGATGCACGCCACTGCTGCCTTGAGCCCTACGCCCTCTCTCTCGATGTCGCACCCTTGTCACTCGGCCGAAGTGTGTGCCAAGTCGCATTGCGCCTGTGCTCGCCCGCGAGTTATTGAGCTCGAAGTCGCTACACCCACGAGAAAACACTGAGCTCCTCCACCTTTTAAACCAAGTTGAGCATGTCATATTCTTCGCCTCGCCTCCCTCTTCATTTCCCCTGTTGTGCCGCACCTTCTCCTCTACTTAATCGCTAGGTACACCGCCATACCACATCGACTCCTCCAAGCCAAGCATGTGTGGAATCAGTGCTCAAGAAAAGACCAGCCAGTGAACACTTGTTACCATATATCGGAGGTTGAAGCAACGTCGAATACTAAGTCATGTGCCTCATTTGATTATTTGTGGGTATATCATGAGGGATTCCAGTACCATGTATATTTTCCACTACATGACTTTGTATTTAGCCTCCTCCGCTTGTGATGTAAGACTTTGGTTATATAGTCCTTTTACGCTTGTTTACTATTATATATTTTTATTTATGCACATGTATAAAGATGATATTTGCTATTGTTGTACTCTCTCCGTCCAAGTTTATATTGCATATTTTTTATATTCTAATACAAAATTAATGTGATGTTCCGTTTATACTCCTAATAAATATACAGCTTTATTTAATATTCTCTACATATATTAAATATAATATTTAGATACAATAATTAGAAGTAACCTAGGTATTTTGCTATTGAAGTCCCGAATTAATCCGGGTCCCTACATGTTCCAAGGCGGCAGGGCAGGCAGAGCAAACGACAACACAAGCCAACGGAGCAGCTGCGGCAGGGGAGGAGACCCCTGAGCAAGAGCCGCCTGCAACCACCGCGCCTCTGCGCCTCGATCCCATCAGGCACCAACTCCAACGCCTCCCCTCCTCCCTCCCTCCCTCCCTCCCTCCCTCTCCCTGTGCACAGGGATCGCCACTGCTACAGTTTAGATCAAGGAGAGAGAAGAAGTTAACGAGTAGCCATCATCGCCCAAGAAAAGGCAGAGCAGAGGAGCAAGAAAGCAAACTTTCATCACTCATCACGTACGTGCGTAGATCAATCTCTCTCTCTCTCCCCTCCCCTTTACGCCTCTCCAGTGATCCCTTTCTCCTCCCCATCATAAAGCAATGATTCAGTCTCCCCCTGCAGCAGCCTCCCGCCATTAGATCACTCATCGGCATCTTCTTCATCACCTTCTCGTCCTCTAGCTGCAGCTTCCAGAGGTACGTGCGCTGTGCTGCGCACACCCGGTTCTTGATCTCGGCCTCTCACCGATGCTTCGCAGAAGTCAGATCTTTTGATCAGATCTCATCGCCTTCCTCTCCGCTTAGCTTCCTCAAGATTTGGTTTTTGACTTTTGATCCGTGAGACGCGTGGCTAAGTGATAACGAGTTAGCGTTGCAGCCACGCTGATGCAACAGTCAACGATCCTTTGTTTCAGGCAGTGGGCGCGGGGGAGGAGCAGAGCAGGGGCGGCCTCGGCCACCCGTTCTCCGAGCCGTAGAAGTCAACGCCGCCGGCCGGTAGGACCCTTCAGATCCGAGGGCGAACTCGGCAACCCAAGAAGTGAAACAAATCAGCTCAACCCGGCCGGCCGCTCCAACTCCGGCACCGGCACGTGTCGATGGGCTCGTTCAAGGGGCACGTGCTGCCGGGGACGCTGTTCCTGGCGGTGGGCGCGTGGCACGTCTGGGCCGCCATCGCGCGCTTCGCCGCCGACCCGGCCGGGTTCCGCCTCCGCGTCTGGAACCCCGTGGAGGCGCCCTTCCTGGGCGGCAAGGCGCGGCACCTCGAGCTGTACGTGGTCGCCGGCGGCGCCTTCCTGGACATGTGCGTCGAGGTGCTCTACTCCACGCACCTCCGCGTCTTCGCCGGCGGCGGGGTCAACCCGGCGCACCTCAACGACCTCGAGCACGGCGGCATGCTGCTCATGTTCTTCCTCTTCGGCGCCCTCGCCCTCCTCTCCCAAAAGACAAGGTGATCATTACGATGCATGCACTCTGCCGCCATTCTTGTGTATGATCCAAAATTTTATTTTTTCCAAGTTCTATCAATTTTATTTACTTAATTCCTAAAAAATACACACTCTATTCATTTGGAATTCATTAGGGACGATCAAATTTCTAAAACTTGATTTGCAAACAATTAGGCTTTAAACAAATTTCGTACACGTGAGACTTGAAGAAAAAGGCGACATGTTAGGTGGATTCGTTGGTTGATGTAGAAGATGCAGGATTCTTCTTCCTCCTTGTGGCGAGTGGTGTTTTGACTATTCGGGTGTCGCATCTTGAACGTTACAAGGACGGAGAACTAGAAGGACTGGCTGGTCCAGCCTAAGCCATGTGGTCTCCCTAGCTGACACAACCAGGTCCAACTTGGCTAGTGCTAGTTTCTTACTAGTAGTACATTTTTATTTGATTGCATAATGCCATACTTAAGGCAGCCAACAGCCTGCCTAAGTTTGTAGAAAGTATTAGTAGATACATTAAACTACAAGTACCCCAAAAATCCATGCTATTTGTGCATTCTTGGAGTGAGTGGCAGCAATATATTATCATGCACAATTATGATTTACATGTAGATGTAAAGCAACTTTTACTACTAGTTACTAGTACTGTGTGTGAGGAGATTCTTCTCAGTGGCCATTGCTTTCAGCACAAAGAGGATCGGTATTCACATGAATGGAGCAAAAGCTTGTCATTTTATCATATACTTGAACTGGACAAGAAAAAAATCATGGAGAAGTCCCTTTTCTTTTCTTTTCTTTTGTTTAGCAGTGGGAGGTGGGGGCCAGGGGCCATTTCTGTCGTTTCGTGAGTGCAATAGCAAATGCAATCTGACTCTGTTTTGCATTCCATGGTTGGGGTCGCAGCTTGGTCTCAGTGGAATTCCTGTTGTAACTTTTCCCAGCAATCATATTGCCATTTTGTTTTATCGCTGCGGCCATTGTTAACAAAAAGCAGTGGTGTATCTAGGGATGGCAACTGGGCGGGCGATTGTGGTGGCACCCCTGTGCCCCTGCCTCGACCTCCGCCAACCTTACCCCGCCCCACCCTGTGAAGGCTAGCAGGGGAGAGTGCGCCCCGTCCACGTCACTATCTCCCATGTGGGGACCCAATCCCTGTAGAGATTTCTATAGGGTTGAAAAATAGTTTATATATATATATATATATATATATATATATATATATATATATATATATATATATATAGCTATATTTATTAATTTATAAGTATTTAGGTATACTTTTTCTAAAATTACAACATCAAAACATAATTTGTAATATATATAGATAAACATTTAGTCCAAACATATAAAAACACATATTTTATATTTAAAACTATAATATATTTTAATATCTTAACAAGTCTCCACAGAGTTCTATAGGGAGAGTTTGTCCACCGTCCTCTGCCCCCACAAGGAAATTTTCTACGGTGGAATTGCCATCCCTAGGTGCATTGCATTTTAAAGTACACAGCAATCATCACATTACCCTGCGGGAAAAGAAGGAAAGCTGTTCATGAGTACAAGGAACAACTGAACAATGAAAAGATAAACTGACAAACAATGGTGTGACAATGGTTGATTTCTGTTCAAATGTGAGTTGATTGTCCACCTTTCAAAAGAATGACTTTAGGTGAACTGGATGGGGGCATAAAACCGACAATTTCTTCGCGCAATCCATCTTAAGAAGTTTTATTTCGCCTTTTTCACATATAATTCCCTGTTAATTTATCATTGTCCTTTACAACTTTATCAGTTTATTCCAATTGGTGGCCGTCTCAGAGAGCTAACATAAGCTTTGCAATGGCGATCGCCGCAGGAAACTGGAGTTGCCGGAAGGCGCGCTGTGCCTGGTCGCAGCAACGGCGTTCACGGCGGAGTTCCTGCTCTTCTACTTCCACTCCACCACCCACCAGGGGCTGGAGGGCTACTACCACTACCTCCTCGTCGTCCTCATCGGGCTCTGCATCGTGACCACCGTCCTCGGCGCGCTCCTCCCGGCGAGCTTCCCCGTCGACCTCGCCAGCGGCGCCCTCATCACCCTGCAGGGTCTGTGGTTCTACCAGACGGCGTTCACGCTCTACGGATCCATGCTCCCGGCCGGGTGCCACCGCGACGCCGACGCCCACCTCGAGTGCCACACCCACGCCGCCGAAGAGCGCGCCGAGCAGCTAGCCATCTTCCAGCTCTTCGGGCTCGTCTTCCTCGTCTCCGCCTACGTCCTCGGCTGCTACGCCGTCGCCGCGGCGAGTACGGCCACCCGGACCTGAAAACGATGCACGACGAGCATGTCGCCGCGATGGAATGCCGGGGCGGCGATGGCGCCGGCGCCGAGGGGGATGGGTTCGTCGGCTCGGCGCTGCCGCTCGAGGATGGCGCCATCTAGTGCCTCGATCTTGCCATTCTTCTTCTTGATTTGGTATAGGAGTACATGTCACGTACGGCTGGATAATTCAGAATTAAGATCAGTAAAAGAGTAGGAGTGTACATTGGGATTCATTACAGCAGATCACCAAAAACTTTGATCAGTTGCTTAAATTTTGTGAAAATTACTGATCTTTTGTTGTGCTCAATTACATGAGGATAGACTAAGAGAGTTCCTGCTGAGTGCAAAGGTTTTTTTCTTTTCAGCAAATTGTGTTGTATTTGTACACCAGATGTTGATTACTTGTTCAGTGATTACACGGTACCATCTGTTCTTATGAATCTTCAAAGTTTTGCTTCTGTGACAAAAAAAAAAGTGCATGCCGGTGTGGTTGTTTGTTTGTGAATTGTGATGCTCTTTTCTGCAAGGTGATGGTCATGTGACATTTCCTGCAACTACAAATAGGAGTACTGGACACTCGAGCTGAATGGCTGGTGAGGATAGAAAAGAACGGAGTTGCTGCACAACACCGAAAAAATGAAGTGTAAATTTTGGGAGGAAAATAAAGGGTGCAAGGAAATTTAGAGGACAACAGAAAGCAAAAAAATAAAGTGTAATTTTGGGAGGAAAATAAAGGGTGTAAGGAAATTTAGAGGAGAACAGAAAGCAACAAATAAAGTGCGATTTTGGGAGGAAATTTGTGGGGGGAAAAATGAACGACGCCTGAGAGATTCGAACTCTCGCGGGGAAACCCCATGTACTTAGCAGGCACACGCCTTAACCACTCGGCCAAAGCGTCGTTTGGTGACTATTATTGAACGCCTGGATATTTAGCTAGCATTTGGAATGGTGATGATTTATATTTTTTTACTATAGCTAACTGATTTTTTACTACATCTAAGTTAGCTTATTAGGCTTAATTAAATTTAAAAAATAAAAATAAAAAACATGTTAGCGGACAATACAAAAGAATACAAAAAAGAAGAAGAAAAGCATAGCATAAGATTTTGACATGCATACAGTAGGGACAAATAATCTTTCATCTCTAGAAAATTCACACAAGTATGGTCGTTAATTCCCTCCTCCAACTAGAAGAAATTGTGGGTCTACTTCAAATAGTTTCGACTTTTGGCTTATTTAAATAAGAAATTACTTGAAATACGTCGGCTTCTAATTTTGGCTTATTTTAGCTTTTTTTTTCTCTCTTTATTCCTTTGTATTATCCGTGACAATATATCAGTTTTTTTTATTTTTGTTTCTATTTTTTATTAGAAAAAGCTGATAAGTTGCTACAGTATAATTTCAGCCATAAACCAAAAAGCATAACCAAAAGTTTAAGCTGTACAGTGCAATTTTAACTATAAACTAAAAGAAACAGCCAAAAGTCTAAGCTGTAAACCAATTGAAGCACCAAAAATCTAAGCTGTAAACCGATTGAAGCACCACCTAAAAGTCTCTAGAGATATGAAATGGCATGTTAACCCTCAGCTCTTGATTTTTCTTTCTTCCTTTCTGTTTTCTTTTTATACTCTTTGTTTCTTTTCTTTTTACAAATTCAGACCTTGAAATATCGAATTCACACATACAGAAGCCCAACCATACCCCTCGCCCCTTTCACATTCTTGCCATCTCACCATCCCCTGATCAACGGCCAGGATCTGATCACATTCGAGCTCCACATGCATGCGCAGCTATACGTGCATTATCACTCCTCCCATGCACCGACGAGCAGTGATCATGACGCGCCGGCGGCGGCGACCTCCTCCACCATCCTGGCCGCCTGCGCCATGCCGGGCCGGCTCTCTGGCTCGGGTTTGGTGCACTCGACGGCTACCCGCAGCAGCCGCACCGCGGCGCCTCCCGCGCCCGCGGCGACGACGGGGTCGACGAGCTCCTGCTCGCCGCCCTCGGCCACCGCTGATGCGGCCCACTGCACGACGTCGGTGCCGCCGCGCGCGTTGGGAGGTACTGCGAGGGGAACCTCCCGTGACGAGCTCGAGGAGCACGACGCCGAGGCAGTACACGTCGGACCTGGCCGACACGGCGGCGCGGTGCTGCTGCTGCGGGTGCGCGCTGGCCTCGGGCGACCGGAACGCGAACATGGCATGCGGCGCCTGCGCCGCATTGACGAGCGGGAAGAAGCCGTAGTCCACGAGCCGCGGCTCCAGGTCGATGTCGAGGAGGATGTTCCCCGACTTGAGGTTCCCATGCGGCGGCGGCGGCGGTGGTGCGTCGAAGTCGGCGCCGTCCATGCTCACTAGCCGCATCGCCGGGATGCCGAGCGTCTCGTGGAGGTACGCCATGCCGCGCGCCACGCCGACGGCGATCCTCAGCCTCGCCGGCCAGTCCAAGATCACCCTGTTCGGGCTCTGATCCCCTGCGCACGAACAACAAATTTAAGTGATTAATTAGTACTAACCAACTACGCAATTAACTAGTCTAATTAGCGATTTGTTGTGTTGATTAATCAGTAATTACCGTGCAGGACGTAGAGGAGGCTGCCACGTGGCATGTACTCGGAGACGATGAGCTTCTCCTCCTTGCGGTAGTGGTAGCCGATGGGCGGGAGCACGTTGGGATGGCGGAGCTCGCCGAGCATCTGCAGGTGCTCCTCGAACTCCTCGCGGCGGACGCGGTTCATGTCGCGCATGCGCTTCACGGCGACGGTGACACCGTTGCGCATGGCTGCCTTGTACGCAGACCCGAGCGTGCCGTTGCCGAGCACCTCCGCCGACGCCTTCATCAGGTCCGGCAGCCCGAACACGCCGCTGACCTCGCTCATCAGGACGAACTCGCCCATCCGCCGGCCGCCGCTGCCTGATCCGCCGCGGGAGCCCTGGCTGCTGCCGCCGTGGCTGGACTCTCCACCGGTGCCGCCCAGCTCCACCGCCACCATCTCCGCGGCACGAGGCGCCGTCGACACTGCAACGGCCCTGTCGGAGCCTTCGCTGCTGCCTTCGTGATCGAACCTCGGTGCGTTCTTCCTCTCGTCCTGCCGAAGCATGAGCACCATGGCGCCGGTGACCAGCGCGATCACGAGTACGATGATGCCGATCACCACGACCACGCTGGTCTCCTCCTCGACGGCGAAGTAGTCAGCCGCCGTCTCCGGCGGCATCGACGACCCCTCGGGCGTGTGCGCTGGCGCGGCTGCCGCACACGCCGCGGCGTCGCTCCCCGGCGCTCCGCACAGTCCAGGATTCCCGGCAAATGCTGACTCATTGAAACGCGTGGCGACGGCATGCGGTAACACGCCGGTGAGGCGGTTGTGCGACACATTGAACAGCCGGAGAGACGCCGGGAGGAAAGAAGGGACGGGCCCCTCGATCTGGTTGTGCTCGAGGTGGAGCTCGAGGAGGCGCGGCGCGTCGGCAATGGCTTCGGCCGGCAGCGCGCCGGAGATGTCGTTGTTGTCGAGGTAGAGCTTCTTGAGCCACCGCATGGAGGTGAACACGTCGCCGGGGACTGGCCCTGTGAACGCGTTGTGCGATAGGTAGAGGGCGCGGAGGGTGCGCACAGTGACGAGGCTCGCCGGCAGTGGGCCGGAGAATGCGTTGCGCTTGAGGTTGATGGAGTGGAGCCCCGGGAGGTGCGCGAGCGCGGCGAAGTCGAACGTGCCGGAGAGGTTGAGGTGCGCGAGCCGGAGGCCAATGAGGATGCCCTTGTAGCACTGCACCCGGGGCCACGGGCTGGTGGCATTGCATGGCACCGATGGCGACGACGGCGACCACGCTTCTAGCGCGTTGGTCGGGTCCGAGAACGACGACTTGAGGCGCAGGAGCGCCGCCGCCTCGGTGCCGGGCGCGACGCCATTAGGGTCGGCGTTAGTGGAGCAGACGGTCAGAAGGAGGAGAGTGGAGAGCCGGAAGGCGAGGAGGGTGACCATGACCATTCGGTGGAGGTCAGAGCCTTTCCTCTAGTTTTCTTCCAGCTTCCTCTAATGATTCCTGCCTTTCTTGGCTTTGCCTCTTCTGCTTTTGTCAATGCCTCTTGTGCTCCAGTGGTTAGGCAGGCAGTTTTGGGACCTAAAAATAGGATGATACAGCTGAGACAACAAGTGATCAATGGAGATGATGCAATGCAACAGTAAGGCAATGGCAGGTCTGCCAGCTTCAGAACATATGCAATGTAGGCTGGATAATAATAGGATATTGCCTCGTTCTGTGTTTCTTTTTCCTGAAAAGAAAAATGAGGAAGTGATATGGTAGTTGGTTCTGCAAATTAGCTCTAAAAATAGTGAAGGTGGCAAATTAGGCAAAGATTTAATTAGTGAACTGAAACAGCTTCCTGAACCTTCTTTCAGGTATGCATACCATGTTGGAAATCAAATGCAGGGTGTTCTGTTCTCAAATGAGATGTCGCTGCCTGGAAATAGCATCAGAATTTCATAGTAGTTCTGATTTACCATGTTGCCTGCCAAAATGAGGCTGAGATGGCATGTGAAAGATGTTTAACTTTGTTTAGGAATAATCAGAGTTAATTTATCTGTATACAACAGCCCCAAGTATTCTATTCAGTTTCACAAAAGAATCATGTAATGAAATTTTCTTGCTGTATTTAAAAAGCAGAAGAGGTAAATAAACCACTACAAACAATATCACCAATCCTCCTAACTAGCACAAAATTTCCAACATCCATCCTACACCCTTAAAAAAAAACATCCATCCTACATTTGTCATATGTGCACACTTTAGAGCAAGCACCTATTCAACACAGCCTGGTTCATCTTCAATCCTGAGCATTCTGCATTTCTGCTATACACATTCTCGCCTCGAAAATTTGAAGATCTCTGCAATGAGCTCCAAGGGAAGACCTTTCGTCTCCGGCACTCTGAAGTAGACGAACAGGAGAACAATGCAGCACACAAATGCATAGACACCGCATGCCCCAGTGAGCCCAATGCTACCCAGCATCACTGGGAAGCAGTATGTTGAAAGCAGTCCTCCAAACCAGAAGGAAAGTGAACAAAAACTTACACAGGTTGCACGGGCCCTAGTTGGAAACATCTCAGAGCAGAGAATATTAGGTATCAACCCCAAACCAACCACATAAGAGCAGAAGCAAATGGTTAATGTGAGGTGGAAGAGGATTGCATGTGCCAAAGATCCCATCTTCACTATGTTGGATAAAGACATCGTACCGAGTGATAATATTAGGATAGGAGTAGTGACCAGGAGAAGAGCCCTGCATAAATGTACCAAGGTCAAAATCTGGAGTTTTTCTTAAAACATGCAATGAATTTTGTTATTCAGAATCATGAGCATCCCACGTTGAACTTGTTATTAGATAGGAGAGCAAAATGAAATGCTGACGCACAATGTTGACAAGAATTTTGTAAGATGGTTAGCAGACAACAGATTTCAGGTAAGAAGTGGGAACTTCATAATGTTTGGCTAGAGAGTAGCCCAGAGATTACCGCTACAAAAACACAAGAAAATATTCAGCATTGAGATCGCAACTCTGAAAATGTCAGACTACTATCGGTATTCAACAATGATACTATATAATGGTGAAATAGCAATAAAATGTACTGACACTTCTAATTGAAAAGAAAATTTATTTTGAATGTTTAAGTAGTCTTAAGAGTTAACCTTCTTCCACAGACATCCATCAGCATCATTGCAGCAGTTATACAAGGGAGTATCAGCAAAGCATTAAGGGTGCTTATGAGGACTGATATTGAATGAGAACCAAGTCCAATGTCTGAAAACAAACTAACTACTCCAACCTGTTCGAGAATCTGAGGAGTGTAGCGGAGAAGGCAACTGATTCCTGCAGACTGCATTTTGAAGAGAGGGCAAATAGTAAACAGGCTATTAGCATAATTAGCATGCTGCATAGTTTCAATGCAGAAGGATTGTGAACTGAGCTTCCTGCTTAAATTATGTACACTAAAGCTTATGGGTGACAAAGAGAATTGTACCTGCTGAAGAGCTTGAATTAACATGCCATAACACAAAGCATGCCTGATTCCTGGCTGAAGAAGTGCCCTCCATTTAGGCTTTATATCAGCTGTTTCAGATAGCCGGACTATTTGTTGTCTGAATGGATTCCTCCTTGTGCTGTCCACATCATGAAGTGCAGGCTGATGAGATAATGCTGCTCCATGGATTTCTTCTTCTTCTTCAATGTCATGATCATGTAAAGAAGCCATAAAATCTTGTGCTAGTCCAGATGTACCATGCCTTCTTAAATATGAAGTGCTCCCTTCAGAGGTGAAGGATGTATTTGTATCATTTAATTCCGCACTTGCTGCCTGAAAAAGCAGAGAAGCCCGCAAACCATCTCCGTTGTTACCTTCTTCAGTTGAATAAGCCTCCCTAATCTGTTGAACACTGTCATCATCCCCCCTGTGCTCATTCATCTGTTCATGTTCTACAAAAGTAAAACTGCTGAAGGCCGGGAAGAAACTGTTTCGCGCACTTCCTGTATCTGACATATTCTCATGGATGCTTCCAAGAAGATCAACTAGTGGGTCCGAAAGGTGCCAATAGAAAGTAGTACTAGGGTGCGAAATCTGGCTGGCACTAGCTCCAAGAAAACTTTGGCCTCGAGCAATGGCAATAGCACGTCCTCCAATGGCTGTGTCCGGCATAATGTTCATACCATCCGCAATAAGAGCTATTTCTCCTGCAGGTCCATGCAAAGTCATGACGCATTTATGCTTCTTCAAACGGTGAAAAAATTATAAATACACAAATAATTATTGGTTAGATTCATCAAAACGAGATGCCATCTGTTAATGATATCATGTGTGAATAAACCTCCCTTGCCTTTTTTAATCTTGTTTTACCAACATTTGATTTCACGACCTATTATTATCATACACATTCTGTTGCCCAATTGTTTTATCTCGTGCCAAGTACATAACTGTTACAAACACCTTTTGGGCTCAGTTTTAAAGCCACCGTGAAGCATATATTAGTTTCCTATTCAGCTCCTTCTCTTAGCTGTCAAGTTATCTACTAAGGGCCTGTTTGGATAGGGGGATTTGGATTTAAACCCTTAGCCCAAAAACTCCCAAAGAAATCCCCCTCATCCAAAACACCCACTAATTAGTTTATATCTTTAGTACCTTCCACACTAGGAGGTTTTCTTATTATGTAAGAGATTGTATTAGGGATTTTGAAGGCAAGCAGAAACTAAAGAAAAGTTCAGTTCCAGAATCCCTTTCTCCTCCAGGTCCTCCTGCTGCTTGTCTTGGCTTGCTGGTGTTATGGACCTTAGTTCATAAGAGGTAAACACCGCCGTGAGGATGGCCAGGCGATGTCAGCGTAGCATCCTCTGTCTTACTGCGGATGCTGGCATAGAGTTAGCCGATACTTATTCCTTATTTCTTACTTGGTTCCAATAGCATGCGGCAGCCTTCCTTATATAGATGGACCCTCTTAACAGATAGAATCTAATCTTAACTATATCTCTAACAAATAAAAACTAATATTATAATTATATCTCTAATCATATCTCTAATAGATAGAAACTAATCTCTAACTTATTAATAATGAACTGGTTAGACCCAAGGCCCACATCCATGACAGCTGGACACCACAGCGAGGAAAGAGCCTCACATGGTGGACGGAACAGCACCACAACCCATTACTCGCCACTATAATCTGCGTTCATTATCTATTCCACAATTCAACCCATAACAGCAATATTTTCCAAGCTGCGGATGATGTTCGTACTGCTGTGCTGTCAGATGTAAGTTACAACTAGATATTTCTCTAGTCAAAAAGTTCATGAATATATCTAGTTACTCATTTCCCTATTGACAGTTCACAGCTAACCATCTTCAGAAACAGTAAAATGTGAATAAATCTTTGAAGCTGATGGCAGCATTCTCACCTGAAACATCATCCTTCCCTCTAAGCCACTGTAAAGAAACTCTGGCCTCGCTAATTTTTCCATAAACACAAGCCACCTAGGTGACTCTGGCAAGTAGAACAACAATAAAGCAAAGTAGACAATGGAAGGGGCAAAGATTGCACCAATCATAACTCTCCAGTTAGGTGAAGACATCAGTGTCATCCAAAATATCATGCAATAGGAAAAGACTACTCCTACAAAGAACATGAATTGCGGTATGGTTCCCAACAATCCCCTCATATCTGGAGGAGATGTTTCGGATATATAAATTGGGACACAGGTGAAAACCAAACCACTTCCTGATCCAACAATTAGCCTAGCTAGAAGTAGAATGTAGATGTTAGGAGACCACAGCATTAGGAGGCCACGGAACATAATAGCAGAGATGAGTGGATCAATACAGCACGTCTGCCGAGCCAATCTGATAGTGATCCAGAGAATATTGTGATCACAATGGCCCCAAAAACTGAAACTGCTACAATTATTCCCTCGATAGAAGGTCCATTCTCCAAGTCGAATTCCTTCTTCATATGGAGATTAGCCTCTGTCAGGTAATCAAAACTGAGTTTAGCATGATTGTTTGGCATGTCTCTTTAGAATGAAAGAAGTTTAGTTTTTATTTGGAAATAGAGTCTAAGTACTAATACTTCAGGAAACAATTAGTCTCATGACAAATCAAACCAGAGTACAAAGAATTACCTATAACTGTTGTAAAATCCCATCCAAGAAACATATAACCAATAGAAACAGCAACTGCAGAAAAAACAGTTGACTTCATCATTTCATCAAGTACTATAGCCCTTTCCAAATGATTTGTGTACCTGAAAAATATGGATGCTTGTGAGAAACACTTGCTTAAAAATAGCATCCAATCAAACTTTGTTTTAGGGCAACCAATCAAATTTCTGCTTCCTAAAATAACCATTTAGACATACAGTCAGATGCTTAAGATCTCTCAATGCGTGTCATTTAATCCTATAGGTTACTATTACACTTGTGTTGCAACATATGAACCTCTTGTCACTATAGAATTATAAAAAGATTAGTGCATTATTTATGTCATAAATTCATGTGCCATTTCATTCTTCATTCACTATGTTTTGGGAGGTAAACTACTTCTATACTTGTCTAGCCTCATGGTCTACAGATGCTAAACCCCATCAAAACATGGCAAGCTGGTGGGGCTATTGAAAGAGACAAGTCACCAAACATTAGTTTGCTGGAACAAGCTGCAATAATGATGAATGAATTAATGATCTTTATAAATGATAAAGTGGTCCGATCTGAAGTTCATGATGATTAATTAAGAAATTCTTGTCATAAATAATTACAAGCCAAGGTTTAGAAGACCACTAAAATTTACATCAAAAGTTTTATGTAGTCACTACAATCATCCAGAGATACCATTCAGTTTGCATTTCAAGCATGCCACCATGAATAATTGCAACCCATGATCCCATATCTAGAGAAAGCATCTTTGGTTGATATTGGAAAAGGCACTCGAAGGCAGCATCTGTGATTAAATGCACTACAAGCTGAATATAGTGTGATTATCAAAAATGGGCATTCATCATCACGGTGCAACACAAGGCTGGTTACTCAATCATTACTAGATTGAAATAGAATATCCATCCACTTTGTCTTTTTAGTTTTAGTTAGCGATAGGATACATTTGTTAAAGTATAAGTGAATTATCTGCTTTTTCTCATCGACTTAAGCTTTTAGATGAATTGGTTGGTGCATACAACTTAATATGGTATCGAGCAAGAGGTCTTAAGTTCGAGATCCGGTTGGCGTAATTAAAAATAATAATTGTAGTCACTTCTATTTCACGTTTTAGACACAGAGAGCCTACATATGAGGAGGATTGTTACAATAATGCAATATCTCGCTATAACATGTGATACGCCTTAGATAAGCTACTGTTCTGAGGACTCTTCTTTTATGTACTCCGGAAGGAGAGCTCGCTTCCACGGGGCCTTCCCCCTAGAATCGTAGCGATTCCTTCGCCTATCCCGATGTCGCGGCCGGCGGCTGCGAGCGATCCGGAATGAGGCCGATCCTCAAGTACCTGATCGTCACATAAGCACTCGCATGAGGATACACTGCCAGCAGTATGTTCCTTTTCATTACAAAAATACCGTTGCATCACGCTGGCGTAGTGCCACATACACTAAGGCATAGAGAGCCACGTCACAGAGGACAGGGGACCTCAGCGTCACACCTGTCGGATGGTGGCCACGTGCGTAGCGACCTCCTCCTTTAGATCGCCAAGGTACCTCGGCCAGCCAACTTCCAAGATCCACGGTCATGCCAAGGGTGCGTCTCATGGCGATCTTCGCTGCGGCCTCACCGATATAGTCCCATATCCGATGGTAGAAGGCACGGACACCTTCGCACGGCATGAAGTGCCCCAGCATGGTTACTGCTCCTCCAGCGGGTCCGGAGGATTCGCCAACTTCGCCCAAGTGCGAGACAACCTCGAGCGTGGAGCGGCCGAGGAACATCTAGCTAGTCGCGAGTGAGCGCAGTGATTGCCGTACACATGGGCTGCATTCAAAGCGGTGGCGACGCCTCCCGATCCTCGGAGGTGCATAGAAGGTCTTGAGTTCGTGCGAATGGGAGGACCTCCGCCGAGTCGGCAAGTATTCTCCAGTGACTCTAGCGACCTCCATGTCAACGAGGAAGCGTCGCCTAGTGTCGTCCCATGCCCCCCGTACACGGTCGGCTCTTCTCCGCTTCTAGCTCGTAGATTTCTTGTAGCGCACCCTCGCTCCTCGGCCGTTGCTTGCGAGTGCGCTCGCCAAAGCGCGTCGTCGGCGTCGCCGTGCCCTCGCCTCCGAGCGGATCCGCTCGTCGCTTCATCGCGCCGCGGCAGCAGCTTCCTCGGCGAGCGGCGGCGGACTCGGCCTCGCCGCGCGGCGACCAACCACTCCTGCAATCCATTTCACTCCGGCTCCTCGCGCTTGGACAGCGGGCAAGAGCAAGAGCCTACAAGGCTCCACGGTGTCGATGGCCGTGCGCTAGTCATCACCGAAATAACTTAGGCGTACCTTCATCTCGGTGGCCTCAAGGCGCTCTCCAACATCTCAAGCCACGGGAGAAAAGCATGCGGTGGTCCAGCGGTGTCCACGCGATCAACGGCTCCTTGAAAAACCCACAAGGCATCCGGACAGACCTACGAAGTCCGCCACAACGAGGCGCGACCCTCGTTTACGTAACCTAGTGGACCGAAGACACATCCATAGTGGCGGTGCCACTCGGTCGCGTCGGCTCGTCGCTAGAGCCATGTGCGTGCCCCAGAGACCGAGGGCTCGCTGACGCCGGGGACTATGTTAGGGAGTAGATGGGCGAAAGCCACGCGAGTCGAGAGAAGAGAGGGAGTTGATCGTATCTGTAGCTCGACTGGGGGACGTCGGCCGGGGGTTGGTAACACCGCAGGCTCTGTCTGTGCTCGCGGCGCCCGCCACCGTTTTACCTCGCTTGGCCGAAGCAACAAGGTCTATGTCGAATTCCGAATCGTCCACTAGCGCCGTCAACGCCACGCGGAACCCCGCGCTCGCGATGATGGCCGGACAAGTGACCCCACCCACCGGCACAGGAGAGGCTGGGCGAAAGTGGTTGGCGGCTACACACTCCGGGGCCCGCCTTGCGATCGCCTAAAGGGGAAGCCGTGTCCTCCTAGCAGTGTTTCTTTGCTTGGGTATTGGGACACGCTGCGGTGCGAATTGGCGACGCGGGATCGGCTACCTCAGGGGCGCCTGGTACCTTGCGATCAGCACCGGCCTCAACGTCACCGGCCTTAGCAGTGTCGACCTCGTCACGGTGGCCCGCCGAGGCTGAACACGTTATCGCGTCGCTTCAAGATCGGAGTTTGCATAATCCGCAAACTCCAACCCATCCCGTCTTGCCTCCATCTCCCTGATTCATCGGGAGAGAAGCGAGGCGCAATAATGGCGCGCCAATGGAGAAAAACCCCTTCGCCGCGAGGTGGACGCCTCCGTTCTGTTGCCTTCATGGCCGCGCGACCGTCCGGTGCTTAGTGGAGAGCGCTCCGGCATGGGCATACCAAGGGCTTTGCACACCTGGTTGATCCAGCCAAGGTTCGCCATCACAGACTCCCGCAGGTTGTGCTCTTTTGCGATATAGGCCCCCAGGAAGATGGTCGTGGCGCGCTCTGCGTCCTCAAGCGTGAGTCTTGCAGGAATATAAAGCAGGATGAACAATGAACCGTTACATCTTGAAGGTAATGTCGCAGTTTGCCGAGGCGCTTACTAGGGTCCACCAGCCTTGGCAACGAAGCAACGGTAGGCCAGACGTTGTCATCCCGGGTGGATCCGGCCTGGACATGCCACGGACGCATCAGCGGAGACACCCTGAACATGAGGTACTCCTCCACCAGGTCCCACATGTTAAACCAAAGAGCAACCCCGATAAGCCTTTGCCCTCAATGTTCATCGTCGCGGTCAAGGGTCACTAATGGAGAAATATTGAAGTCCATCACGCGACCCGAGCATCTCAGAATATTGCCGCCTTCCAGCCGGTGGTAGAACCACCGCTGCATCCATCTTGACTCCCACTTCGTCAACGTCGTATTCGCCAGAAATAACCTTGTGCAATGCAAGCGGAGCACGAAATTGACGCTCCTGAAGTTGAGAGTACTCGCCCTCCTCAAGCTTCTTCAGCTGGCACCAGGTGTCGTGTCAAGTCTTTGGTCACCAAACTCGCCCCCAACACATTGGTGCAAATGTCGTTCACCTTCACGCATTCCAACGCTTGTCGGCTATCAGCGAAATGCACCCGCCAACTCGTACTCTACCTCGTCGCTAACAGGGGCTCGCACCCGGAGGCCGTCACGACTAGATGAAGTGCCACCGTCGGAATGCTGGGATCGATCACTGCCTCGAACCATCAGTCTACTAGCAAAGCGGCACGAAAACGGCATAGGTGGAGCAGCGGAGGAGCGTCTTGGCGCGGCGCGGACGGAGCGCCGGTTGGAAGAAACGGTGGGGGATAGTGGCTACAGAGTCACTTTGAGATAGCGAGAGCGCCAAGAGAAAGAAGAGCAAGTGAAGCATCGTGTTGCAATCCAACCCGCCTTTTAAGGCCGCGCGACCTTTCCAACCGCACCTCGGGAACCCACAAAGAGTGAAGCATCGCGCATGCGCTGCCAATCGCAAGTCCACACGCGCGTCTGCGGGCAACGCAGGCGGGTCACCGGAAGCGGTCCACGCCACTGCCGCGACCCATATGGCCCAGCTCATGGTCCAATTCTCAACAGGACGAAGGGACGGAGAGGGCCTAAAGGCCTAATGACATGGTTTTGGCCTGCCCGAGATGGAGCACTTTACCATGAGAGACTACTATTGTGGGCGGGCTCCGCTACATCCATTCGACTCTTTGGTCCAAGAGGCCTAATAAGACATGTAAAAAACATGAATACCCTAAGAGTAGTATCCATAGTTAGGGGCAACATTGTAAAAGAGGTTTTATAGTTAGGGAAAATTTGTTCTGTAGCACTAAAGTTCTTTGCTTTTGAAAAATACCATCGAAAGAATCGGGCTTGAAATTACCAGAAAGGTACAAATCGCCGAATTTAGCACTCTGTTAGTTTTGATCGTTAACTCTCATTTTTAGTCGGACAACGAGCGCGAAATGTCATTTGCCCTCAAAATATCTCACTCTGCTCATTCTCTCTCGCTTCGCTTTCATTCTCTCGCTCTCCATGCCGCGCCGCTCCTCCTCACATTCCCGCCCGCCTCCTCCCCCCTTTGCCTCCTCCTCCTCACTTGCCTCACTGCATGCATGTCGTGGCCTCCTCCGCTCACATGCGCGGCCTCACTCCGCGGATGGAACACCACCGATGGGCGTCGCCGAGTGGACGCGGCGCTAGACTTGCCGCTCGGCGCTGCGAGGAGGAGGCTGCGCAGCAGCTGGGAGAGGAGCGGCGCGAGGCGAGAGAGGCGCGGCAGCAGCGAGCGGGAGGCGGCGGCGGGAGCAGAGGCGCGAGGCGGAGGCGGCGCGGGGTGGGGAGGCGGCGGCGGCGGGGCGGGAGAGGAGATGGCGGCGGGAGGAGAGCGAGAGAGAGCGGCGGAGGGAGATATTTTGAGGGCAAAAATGACATTTTGCGTTCGTTGTCCGACGAAAAATGAGAGTTAACGATCGAAAACTAACAGAGTACTAAATTCGGCGACTTGAATCTTTCGGTGGTAATTTCAAGCCCGATTCTTCGATGGTATTTTCAAAAGCGATGAACTTTTAGTGCTCTGAACAAATTTTCCCTTATAGTTATGTATATATATCTTTTAGGGATGAAAGGGGGTAAGGAGTTTTCCATTTTACATATAGCATAGTCCTCACATTTCCTGTTTGACCTATAGCTACAACAGAAAACGAGGGTGGAGAGACAGAGGAGAGGGACGGAAAAGGAGGAAAACGATGTGCGTTAGCTGTTCAGAACGGATGAGAGGAATAGACAAGGGGAAAACGGGCGGTTCATCTTTGGAATATATGAAAAATCAGATAATAAAAAAATAGAAGAAAATATGTGATAATAGCATATATGTCAAAAGAGGAAGAAGCAAATTTTGAATTTCAAAAAATTGAGTGGCATATCTTGAAGTTGTAACTTTCGAAGTGGCATATATCCACCAGGCAGCCTCAAAAAACTCAATTCGCACCCCCATAATCCCTAATTTCCTATATCAATATCATCACTAAAACGTCTTGTAAGTTGTAGTACCAATTCAGGATATTACCAATCTCGTCCTGATCCTACCAAAAAATAGTAACTTTAGACAGAAGATTACAGACAAGCAACCCATACTGGCTCAGCTCCTAAGACTTAGCCAGAAATAATCTCTGATACGCCCCCATCTCCCCACCAATCCTCAGATTCCCCTAATTCTTAAAACTACCGTTACAGTTCTTCCAAAACACATACAAAATCTGAAAAAAGGGTGGGATTTTCACCTGTTGATCAATTCCAATGCGTTGCCAACAAGTCGCGAGGAACTGGGAGAGTGCTAATCGATTGGGGACAAAATCAACGAAGCAAACGGGGACGAGTGCAGGAGAGGGCCGGGCGGTAGTAGTGGTAGCCGGCTTGCGCCCCGTCGCCGCCGCTTCTTGAGGAGGAAGCGGAGCTAGAGTAGGAGGAGACTTGCCGCAATGGCGGGAGGGTAATGCTGAGGTGGTCTCGGTTCTTTGGGGAGTCTCCGCGGCTGGGATTGGAAGGAGACGAGACGAGGACAGCGAGATAAATGTTGGCGATAACGCTGATTAGATGCGTACAGTTTACATAATTAACACTGTACTTTTTTCAAAAAATGATCTAGATATTTTTTTTTAAAGTCTAGTCCTCTACCCAGCTCGATAGCAAAGCCAGATGACCCATCTATCCTACCGTTCTACAGGAGCTCCCCTCATGCGATTAGCACTCATAAACATAGCATTAGTTAGTGCTCATATAATTAGGTCCATAATTAGTACTAATTAAATATAATTACCACTAATTAAATATAATTAGTACTAATTAATAGACGGTGTTGGCATCTTGCCTAGCTAGAGGAGATCAGTAGGTTCTACCGATCTACCGAACTCTCCTGGTTCAATAGATACTTAAATGAGTTTAAGAAGAAAGCTAGATTTATAAAAATGGATATCCGATGATCAAATTTTTGAAACAAAAGTGGTTACAGCAACATTCGTGTGAAAAGTTATTGGATGTGAGCAAGGTGTTAGGCTATATTCATATTTACTATTATTGATGTCTTTTAACTGCAGCTAATAATTTTTGATTAAAAATAAATAGTAGTAGCTGAAAAAAGTAGGTTTTAAAAGGAAAGGACGAGTAGTGAAGAAAGTGGTGAATGTGTACATAAGACAGGAGCAAGAGGAGTATGGTACGTGATGTGTCTATGATCACATGTCTTATTCTCAAAGTTAAACAGGAGTAAAAGAAGTAAGAAAACGTTTATATTCCCTGTCGACTTCTCTAAACAGAAATATGGGGAAAAAACCAATATGAGCAGGCTGAGGCGAAATCACACGGTTCAGTCAGATCTGTTTAACTGCACGTGGACCGTCCGTTGGTGAACCAACGGCTTGTATTGATGGCCACGGAGAGGTAGTAATCACCGTAGTTGTCTATGTGCTTACAATGACTCGTGTGACAAATTTCTCCGGGCCTAGTTTCTTGTATGCCACTGAATAAGTGTAGAATCCTATGTAACGAGATCAACAGGGTGGCTCTGGACCCGCTTGGCGCTTGTCGTGCCATATAAGGTGGCACGTTAGCAATTTTCTAGGAGTTGTCTGTAGTTTACCCTAAGCTGATAAATCTTTCGCAAGTTGTTTTGATTGGACAGTCGACAGCTCTACTAAGGGCTCGTTTATTTTAGTTTAAAATCAGTTTTTATTTTTAACTTTTATTTTTTAATTATTTAGTAATTTTATTTTTTTTAGTGTTTTAGATTTAGAAGGTGATTTTATGCTTTCCCAAATAATGAATTGCATAAATATTAAAGCACTTTTAAGGGTGAATTAAGACTATTTACCCTTTGATTATGCTTTAAGATTTTTATATACCTATAGGAGTGGAAAGTATGGAATCACTACTCTTTAGATTTTTGGGCTATTTTTTCTTTTTTTTTCTTATATTCCTTTGCATTGTTGGTGATGGACTAACATATTTTTTTTATTTTTAAATTTTTTAAATTTAATTATATCAAATAAGTCAACTCAATTACAGTAAAAAAAACTAGTTACAGTAAAAAAACTATAAACCATCGTTTTTCTGAATACCCCTAAACCGTGTAGTTGCTGGAATATTCCAGAGAATCATCCTATCATAGTTCCTATGAATACTTGCACAGTGAGAAAAAATGTTGGTTCTTTTCTTCTGAGAAACAGCCGATTATAAGCGTGGCAGTAAGTGTTAGTGCCAAGCGGCTCCTCCGGTCAGTTACTGTAACAAGTGATCAATTTGCCGCTGTTCATAAATAATATAAAAAAGATAAAAAAAACCTAAAAACTAAAAAAATAAAACTAAAAAAATTAAAAGTTAAAAATCAAAAGGTGAAACCCAGACGAGCTGTATCACGGACAGCACACGGCACCACAAAGAGTACTGTTGGAATGAATCATATTGTCGCTGTGAACAAGCAGAGATCAGCTTAGGACAAGACACGACGGACACTTGTATGGCTAGGAGAGGTGGAGCGCAGATAAAGCCGTCGGAGATGGACATGGTTCGATTGACTCCTGCGCAAGAGGACAAATCTATCAGGGTCATCGGCAGAGACACGTACTCCCGGTCGAATCAGCTTACGTGATCGATCACCCCCCCTCTTTTCCTGGCTCTTCTTCGGGAGTCGAAGTTGGATAAATTAATTGGACAAAATTAGATCCATATACCACTCTAAGATTTCCAATTCAAAAAATACCGGTTCAAAAGGGCAACTTAGGAATATGCCATTATAAAAGACACAATTTTTTATATATGTCACTAGAACTTTTTTTTGCCTTTGTGCCTCTCCTTCCCGCTGTCCTATGCTACTTTTTTTTTCTTGTTGCTATCGGTCACACTGTCGTTGTCCAATCCTGCTCCAGTGAGCATGCCCATTTTCAATCCTCTTGATCAAACCCTAAAGCCTTGGGATTCATCCTATCATCAAATCAACAGCCTAGCCGCCACTGCTCCTGTGCCCCTAGACGTCATGCTTAGGGCTGTAAAAAAAGTTCGAGGCTCGCGAACTACTCAAGTTCGACTCGTTCTAGACTCGATTCGAGTTTGACTCGAGCTCCAAACGAGCCGAATTCGAGCTTCATCCTAAACTCACGAGCTTTACCGAGCCGAGCTCGAATAGCTCACGAGCTTAGGATTTTTTCCCCTCCCACCTCCCCTCTCAAAATCGGTACAAAATCCCCCTACCTGTGGCCCAAAACCCTCTCGCGCCCAAATCCCCGCCCCGGCGCCCCTCCTCTCTCGCCCCACCCCGTCCTCTCCCCCCGCCTCTCTCCCTGCGCCGCCTGCCGTTCCCTCTCTTCTCTCCTGCGCCGCCTCCTCGCCTCCCGCCCCTCCTCCGTCCCCTTCTCTCTCCGCCCGCGCCCGCCCCGCCCCTCTCCTCGTCCCCCTCCAGCCCTCTCCCCGCGCCTCTCCTCCCGCCACCCATCCTCACCGTTCCGCCTTCCTCACCGCGCCGCCTTCTCGCCAGTCTGCCGAATCTGGCTCGCGCCCGCCACCCGGCCGCCATTGCCTCGGCCTCTTCCCGGAGGGCGCGAGGCCACTCTGCGCCCGCCGCCGATCTGCCCCACTCTCTCGCGCCCTCCTCTCCGCGCTCGCGCCCTCCTCTCCTTCGCCGGCGCCTCTCGCCGCCGCCCCTGCGACTCGGCGCCTTGCCCACGGCTCCTACGGTGTCGGCCACGTCTCCCAACCGCAACCGCGGCCAGTACACAAACCTACACGAGCCGAGCTTGAGCCCAACTTGAAGCTCGACGGCAATCTCAAGCTCGCTCGAGCTCGGCTCGAGTTTCTACCGAGCTCGAGCCGAGCCAGGGCAAGCTCGCTCGAGCTCGACTCGTTTACAGCCCTATTCATGCCAAAGATCCGGTGCTTCCTCGATGCCTTCTTCCGCTCGTCTGTTGGTTGCCACAGTTTGCGATGTCAAGCCTGAGATATGTGAGAACTCATGCCAAGGCTAAGTGTTGTCCCAGCCACAATTGGCTCCTTGAGGTTGACCTATGGCAATGAAGGCGTGGCGTCGACGGAGAATGGCGAGAAGTGTGGTGGCATGGTCAGGGAGGCGGCGGCCGCATGAGGTGGAGAGGTGCGCTAAGAAGAGTGAGAGGACAAGGCAGACGTGAAGGGGGATGATCGCAGTGGTGTGGTGGGGGGAAACAGTAGCACGTCCATGGAGGAGGAGGAGCACGGTGGTGTGGTTAGGAAAATGGTGGCGCGCCCACTAACAGCGGAGAGGAAGAAGTAGGGGAGGATGGTGAGGAGGAAGGAGAGGCCTAAGGGCAAACAGCCAGAGACTGATATATGTCGAAGAAGGCATCTTTTATAGTGATGTATTTTTAATGCTCTTTTAAACTGTTATTTTACGAATTAGCAAGTTTTAGAGTGGCATTTTCTGAATTGTTGGAAGTATATGGTAGTTGCGACCCTTACAGTTAGCAGGTCGGCTTGCGTGCGGAGTAAATAAATGATCGACTATGGTCCATGAAAAGCTAACTACATAAATAAAATAACGTATGAACAGTGCAATTCTAAAGCAAAGAGCGTGGAAATTTTGTAGGAAGCAATTTAATCCCTACGTGAAGCATGAACATTTTCGAAATCCAAACAAGGCCTAAACATAGATGCTGCTACATGCGCAACGGACGAATAATCCGTAGTTTTATTTTTTAAGAGCAACTTAATTACGTAAATATGTCCTCAATTGAGAGCATCTGCGCTTCAATAGCCCCTTTCTCCTCCCAGAGATCCGTCATGCTTGTGCGGTTAAATTGTTCCATGCACAGAATTAGAAAATAGCAGGAGTTGCTTCGGTGCCCTACCGAAAAGCCGTCTAAAAAAAGGGAAGAAAAGAAAAGTGAAAAGCACAACAGGGGTTTGAGCTACAACCACACACACTACCGCTGACAATTCTACTTCAAGGGTTGTGCAATTTAGTTTTGTAGGAAAGCACAGATGCACTTGTTGCTGATGTGTATGGATCCATGATTCGCATATAAAACCTTTCACAAATTAAGGAACATATATAAGTGTTTGGTTAAAAGCCTAGCCAGCTTGGAAGGTGATCGAATTAGCACATGTAGATGAGATGACATCACATATACATTCACGGGAGCAACTATACCATGCTATACCTCCACCATCAGCGATAGCCTCGCCGTTGTCTCCCCCTCCTCCTCCATCCCCACTCTGCCAACCTAATATTTAATACACTACCTTGCCGTGCCTCCTTTTGTCATCACCCACTATCCTCCGCATGACGCGCCCCACGCATCCTTCTACATTCGGGGGTACGGTGAACATGTCGGTGACGGCGACATCCCCTGTCGACTGTTGCGTGGGAGCGAGGGTGAGAGAGAGAGAAAGGCGGACAAGAGCTAAAGGGAGCGTGAGAGAGGGGATGGCAGTCGAGAGTGAGAAGGAGCACTAGATCTGTGAGAGTGGAAGACTAGCAGAAGGTTGAACATAATACCATAGCGGTTGAACGCTTGGATTGAATGTAGAGTTATTCCGTCGGAAAGAGGCAGAATGGTATACAATTTTGTAGTTTTTCTCTACATCCACATACACACGAACTTTCAACAATATATATAATAGCGAGAAATTGGAGGCAGTTTACTAACACGATCGAGTATATGTACATAGATTGACAATCCATTTATTCATGCGACAGCAACAGCATCGATCTGTCGTACATGATCTAGCCAAAGTCAGAGAGCACAAGATATATATATACGCACGCAGGCTAGACGAGGGCGAGCGTGCAGGCTAGCTTAGGTGCAGCGCGGCATGGGGAGGCGGCAGACGGCGAAGAGGCGGGCGGCGTTGGGGCTGCGGATGTAGCTGCCGTAGTTGGGGCTGCGCGCGTACCCGCACAGTCACCCCTGCTGCGCCCGCAGCTGCGCGCAGCACGCCGGCGGCACCGGTCCACCGAACAGCACCGGCCCCGCGCACGGCGTCAGCAGCGACGGGTTGCACGCCGGCCCCGCGGCCACCGCCTCGACGCTCCCGGCGTCAGCCATCGTCACGAGGGCGAACAAAAAGGAATAATAATTAAGGATTTGCCGATGTGCAAAGATTAATAGATCGACTAGAAACCGCACAACTATTTAACCTTGTGTGTAGTCATACATACATGCGCAAATACTATCCTACACGTACCTGTAGAACGATTCCGGCGATAAGAAGGGATGAATAAATTCTCTAAACTTTTTTCTTTAAAGTATTTAAAATCTTTTACTCAAGTAACTATGATAGTTACTAAGTTCAAATTATACTAATTAGACTAAATAAATTAAAGTTATAAATAAGAGCCAATGAAATTGTCACAGGAGCGCGTCGCTGTAGTTGTACGTGCCCCTAAAGTCTTAACGGCGATGCACGCAACTCACGTTCGCGGAGTACAACCGGGCGTGTGTCATGTATGTATCTATTAAGCGCGCACATGTAGCGCACGCCACTTGCCTCTCGCTCCCCATCCCCGTAATCCTGGCCGCCCGCCACCTCTTACTTTTATTTTGGAAAGTACTCAGAACAACTCATAGACACTGACACATATATACTACCTCACACATATAACATCTATAGAAGACTAGAAGAGTGGAACTTAACAAATAAATGACAAGTTACCATCGATGTCTCGCTTATAACATCTATAGAAGACTAGAAGAGCAGAACTTAACAAATAAATGATGAAGTTACCACCGGTGTCTCACTTACAACAGGCACGTCACCTTCTACTAAAAGAAAATTCTTCTAAATGAGACATTATATTTGTATTCATATTTTTTGTCGGATTCAAATATGAATCGGATAAACGTCAGATACGAATACAGACCGAACAAATATCATATATGAATTTAGATCGAATTATACTCAAATCGAATCAGATTCAACTATTTTTTATTCCAATAATTATTCATAGTCTCTCCTATTTAAAATATGATACCGAATTATTTTAATATTTTATCTACTAATATAAAAGAGGAGTTTATTCGTTCACCGCCTCTCCCTTCCTTCTCTTTGCCATAGTGTGCTCCCGCATCTCCTCTTGACAAACGCCAACATATGGGCCCGTGTACTACTCGCGGCCTCACACCCCAACCGCTCCTCTTCCCTTCCCCATGGGGTCACACCCATGAGGGTCCAACTGCTAGCCACTCTTGCTATTTTGCGTCCTGATCAGTGCCGTCCCTCCTTACTCTGATCAACCTCTTCTATTCATCTCCTTCTTCCATGCTCTACACTAGCACATTGTCATATTTGCAAGCCAGATCCGCTACGAGTGGCAACATTGGTGACCGATGCCCATGATAAGCAAAAGGGTTGTTGCCAAACGATGTTTGGGCTCGACGAGCGAGGAGGAGGTGATGATAGTGTGAATTGGCTAGCGAAGAGGTGGTACTAGGGAGGAGGAGGATGGTGGACGTGCTTGTAAGTACGTGTAATGTGTAACGTGCTTGTTTAATTTAGCATTTTGCCTTGTAAATGCGTCTCACGCTATAATCAACTCATGTGGACTTCGGTTGACATCGTGTTGCAACATCTGCGTCTGGTGCAGATGGTGGTGATAGCGAGATGTGACTGATGGTGTCAAACACGTTTTTAAAAGTGGGTTTGCTGTATATTAGAACCATACACACGCAACTGAAAACTAATGCAAAGGTCTGAAAAAACTGACCTAGAGTTAAAAAAAATATTCAACTTATAAGTAGCAAACCCGTACAATGTTTAGCATGCGAGGCAATTACTTTGTCAATCTTCTCACTCAAAGCTTACACGTGATTTCTATCGCATGCATTTTAGACAGACAGCAGCAATCATGGTCATAGTGATCACAAAAATATTAAATCATTTACTGGCTGATTTTGGATAGGAAGCCAATACACATCATTTGCCCAAACTATTATGAATCTTTTGATAGTAAGATGTCCATATATTGCAACGGGGTTCCAAAAGAAGGTGTGTGTGTGTATCATCAAATGTGACCTAAATTATACAATCAACATTAAAAAGAGAGGCATATTATCATCAAGAATGAGGTCGGTGCGGCCGGATACGCCGTTGCCGAGATTGCCCCTTGGATCTACCCTCCTTGACCCCCACTGGCTTTGTGGTTCTTTCTCACTTCTGACGGTGTACACCTTGTCCAAGCCAGTGCTGCCTCTCTATTCGTCTATTTCGGTATACTCCACATCTGGTCGTCGACCTCGGCGGTGTACACTTTAGTTTCGTTGTTGTCCTCGGGGGTGTACACCAACGCCTCGTCATTCGCACTGGTGTGCTCCTCTTCTTCATCACTAAGTACCACTCCGCCTCTCCTCTTCTTCGCCATCTTAGTGCAGCGGCAACATGGCGGTGCACAGAAGGAAGTAGTAGTGGAGGCTCCGAGGGGCTGAGCTGAGGGACCAAATGGGCTGGCTATGTCTCTATTTTTTCATGACCATTGATTGAGATCTAGTGGTTAGGATCGGTTGAAAGAGGTTGCCCTAGATATAAATAAAAAATATGCCCAATCCCTCCACTACCGCCTCCTCCCCTCCCTCATCTCCCCTTGTTCGCGTGCCACCACCATCGGGAGTCATCACTCCCCACACCTCTTCCCCTGCTGGTGGCTCCAGGCAGCAGCGTCACTTCCTCGTCTCCCTATCTCCACTCACCTTCCCCATCTTGTGTGTTGTCGCCGCCATGTCGCCTCTAACCCCTAATGCTTCCTCTCGACCAACAACTCTGCTCCACATGTCACCGGCCCGTCGCCACCTGATTCACCATCCCCAAGGTTACCACTATCGGATGCACCGTCTCCGAGGTCGCCACCTTTGGATTCGGTTGGTACACCTTTGCCTCCACCTCCACCTCCGGTACTCTATCAGGGTCATGGTGCTCATTGTTGATGTCCTTAACCCCATGATTGCCTGATCTCAGGGTCATCGTCCTCGATGTTGGCGTCTCCACCCTAGCATGGCAGATCCAGTGGACCTTGAGGTTGCCTCATCCAGATCCATTGTCCCTGAGGTCGCTGCCGCTAGATCTGATCGTCCTCGTCTCCACCGCCATGAGATCAGATCATCCTCGTAACGAGATAGTGTGGGCGATAACAGATCAAGAGCATGGAGTCATAGCTGGAGCCAACCAACCACACCGGTAGAAAATGAGAAGTGAAATGTTACAACACCGACAGAGGAGAGTCGGAGAAAGGTCACTACCGTCGGACCCGGCTGTCCTTGCGCCACTACCACCAGACCTGTGGGAGAAGCCAGAGTCTGATGAATCAGGTGATCTTTAATCACCACGCCGCTGAATCTGACTATCCTAGACCCCAGAGGCTCCAGATATGGTTGTCTTTGATCCCAACCCCACCATCTTCCTCCTCCCCGGTGCTGCATCCTTGCTAGCCAGTTTGCATTGCCGCCTCCTCCTTGCTCTCCTAGCCCAGCCGCCATTTGGTGATGGCCCTTTTGCTGGTCGTGGGCATCGATCACTAGTGTCGTCACTCATTGTAGATCTAGCCTGCAAATATGGCAAGGTGCTAGTGTAGAGCATGAAAGAGGGAGAGGGATAGGAGAGGTTGATCGGAGTGAGGAGAGGGGCAGCACTGATCAGGATGCGAAATAGCGAGAGTGGCTAGCGGTTGGAGCCTCATGGGTGTGACCGCGTTGGGAAGGAAAGATGAGCGGTTATGGTGAGGCTGCGAGTAGTTCGGGGAGGGAGTCAGCTAACGACACGGACCCATATGTCGACGTATGTTAAGAGGAAATGCAGGAACGCGCTGCAGCAGAGAGAGAAGGAAGGGATGGGTGGTGAACGAATAAACTCCCTTTTTATATTAGTAAAAAAAGTTAAAACAATTCGTGCCATGTTTTAAACACGAAAGGCTATGAATAATTATTAGAATAAAAAATAGTCAAATCTGATTCGATTTTGAATAGAATTCGATCCGAATTCGTATCCGATATTTATCTGATTTGTATTCGTATTCGACATTTGTTCGATTCGTATTTAAATCTAAGGAAAAAAATAAAGATACGAATATGATTTAAACACTATCAACGTATTTTCACCTCTACTTATGTGGACGGCGGACGTCATGGGTTGCGAGCGACGGGGAGGGAGAGGCAAGTGGCGTGCGCCACTCGTGTGCGCGCTTAATGGATACATACATTACAGATACATACACGATACACGCGACTCTCCCCGAGTACATTACACGAAACAGTTTACCAGAGAAAAGGCGCTATTTTCTAATCCGGTTGTACTCCGCGAACGCCAACGTGATTGCCGTACAACGCCTTGAACCATTTTCGTTGCGTGCATCGCCGTTAACGCTTTACGGGCGCGTACAGCTACAGCGACGCGCGGCTGTCACGACAAGCGAGCTGCTTTTTCTGGGCTGGACCCGGACGGATGCAGGCGAAGTGCATGCATCGCAGGGTTGCGTTCGGCTCGACCTAGGCCCTATTCATTTCGGCTTTTTTCGGCCGAACACGAAACCTACTTTTTTTATTTATTCACTACACTGTCAGCTAACTCGGTATAGTGTTTTTCAACCATTCTGATATTTTTAATTTAAAATAAAAAGTCATCGCTATTCCGATCGCTAACCTGGTCGATCCTGCTTGCCTGCGTTTGTTTGTTTGTTTCCCCGCAGTCCCAGAAGCTGCAGCAAGCGATGGTGATTGGTGAGCTAATTTTGTACTACACTTACCACTGTCGACTTGCCCTTAGATTGTCTCAGAAAAGATCTCTGAAGCCTACGCTAATGCCGGGGTGGAAAAAGAAGCCGTGCTCCTATTTTTTTTTGTTTTTTGTTTGCCTATTTTTGACTTCTACTTCTACGAATCCATATGATTTATGTGCGCGAACTTTTTCTCTAATGCTAATCGTACGACAGTACCACTAATATGCTTCACATTTGTATTTAAAAAAATACTTTATTTAAAAATTAATTACTGTAGCAAAAATTAAAAATAACTTTTAGAAACTGTAAAAACATAACCTGTATATGCTAGTATCTGCAGTTATGCTCTTGTGCTAATGTTTTCTTTTTAACAAAAATAGTGTGCGTTTTTAATGCGTCCCTTGATGTGCCCTAGTACTTGTTCGAAAGGATTATTACCATATTTGCCTGAGCGGCCAAGCTAATGGGTTGATTGTTTTAGCGATGATTTCTGGTTTTTAGTTAAAATTTTACTGTATCTGGCTTTTTTTATTGTAACTGGTTTAGTTTTTTGGACATAATTAAATTTAAAAAATGTAAAAATAGAAAAAAAAAATATGTTAGCCCATCACAGACAATGCAAAGGAACATAGGAAAAAAATAAAAATACAAAAAAACTCAAAAAATCTAAAAAAATTTAAAAAAGATAAATTACTGAATAGTAAAAAAACTAAAACTAGAAACTGAAATTAAAAAAAAACTGAAACAAGCGGAGCCAATTATCGTTTGTATCGTTCATGTGCGCGACAGCGGGAGCCAGTTTTCGGGATGTGTACCAAAAGATGAGAACTCGCATACTTTTTCTCTAATGCCAATCGTACGACAGTACCACTATAATATGCTTCACATTTGTATCTTTCGCAACAAAAGCTAAATAGTAACTAGAAGAGCCCCAAGTCGTCTCTTTTTCACGCGGTTTCATGCCATCCAACGCTTCATCCCTAGTGTCGTCTACGGAGTAGGATGTCCTAAGACATGTCTTGTAGCACGAGAAAAACACACTCCAGTAGTACAAAAACGAAGAGAAATCTCTATAAACCAGTGTAAAACTAGATAAAGGTCCCGTTCGTTTCACTTTTTTTTTAATTTTAGCTTCTAACTTCAGCTTTTTTTTTACTATTCAGTAATTCATCTTTTTCTAAATTTTTTAGATTTTTTAGGATTTTTTACATTTTTCTTTTTTTCTCGTGTTCCTTTGCATTGTCCGTGATAGGCTAACAAATTTTTTCTATTTTTACATTTTTTTTTAATTTAATTGTGCTCAAAAAGCCAAATCAGCTACAGTAAAAAAAGGCAACTACAGTAAAATTTCAGCTAAAAGTCAGAAGCCATCGCTAAAACGATCACCCCCAAAGCATCTTGCTGACTAGGAAGAAGGCCTGAACAAAATATTGTACGGTTTTAGATAACCTCCAACTAAGCTGAATCTCTCGATGTTCAATAAACCTGCAAGGCTGCAACACGTATGATTCTGAAGAAAAATGCTTCACAAACGACATAATATACAACAGTTATTCTATCTATTTATTTAAGATAAGACATAAGCTCAAAACAAACGGCCTTGCTATTGTTTTGGGCTTATGTCTTATCTTAAATAAATAGATAGAATAACTTGTTATATATTATCTTGATATAAGCATATACTCAATTATAATTTCAGCATGAATAACTACAAAGACATGATAAAATAAACATGCATATGACTTAACTAAAACATAAACATGTGAATCGATTAAATCATAACATATTCTCAAAATATATATAAGCATGTATACATGTAACCAAAATAAATCATGCCTACCAAGGATTAAGTATATTATGAGAATAACATGTATGACCAAATTCTCTATGTTAAAACAATTTGAATGTACTTATTGCTCTTAGATGGCTAGTTACACAAGAAAAACTACGTAGTCTTTGCCACAAATGAGATGTCAAACATATATACATGTGACAGTTATAAATTAGACCTTGAACCTTAATATCCAAATTAACTATTCAAGTGAGCAACCAGATCATGAATCAAGTGCTATAAACATATATAAGTTGGACAGTCAGGTTGCTACAGTCGAATTGAGTCTAGACTTAAAGCAATATACTGTTATGCAATTCAATAAGTATCGAATACACAACACAACTGGTGATCAGAGAAAAATAGCTAATGCACTGTTAGTGATATGCCCTAGAGGCAACATGGAGATGTTGTATATATCATATACTATGTTTATGATACATTACTTTGTTCCTTGGAATAGACATCATCATTATTGATCAATGAGTATGTGACTTATTCATGAGACTCTTAAATACTAAGATGTTGCTATTTCTAAATGATCCTACGATCGTATATCATATGAGGAACAAATATGATTCAAAGACAAAGATCAACATATGTATTGATTGATGATCATGTCTCATGGATCATGGTATGGTGATACCAAATCAATAATATGGACATGTGTTAGTGAACATATGTTGGATAGACTCGCAATGAGACATTGCAGAGATTCCATGTGTCATCGGTTGATCTCAAGTAGTGTTTATGTAGAATCCTTAGACTTGAGATCATCATGGTTCCCAACATGAGTAGTAGCTTATTTTGGGACTACTAAACACTACTCAAATGGCTCGGGTAGTCATAAAAGTAGTCTTCGATTTGCCATGAAACATGTAGTGGGATGTGAATGATCAAGATAGAATTTGCCCCTCCTTATGGGAGAGATATCTCTGGGCCTCGATGTAATGGATTATGAAAGTGCATGGCCATGCCAAGGTGATTGAGGAGTCAATCACAAGTTTATAATCCATCATGGAATCGAGAGAGTGATTGAGCTATTAAGAGGATGACACGAGATCTCGCCTTGAGCTCAATCTATATCGTGAGGCAAAGGATTCGTTACATGAGAGAACATTACAGTTCAGTGATATGATCTTTACATATACTTTGGGGTTAATATGTCTTACTAGAGGCGCTATTAACGGGTGGCCGAAAGAGCGTTTCGGGTCACGACCAAGTATACGTGAACCTCGCCGTCATCGCACGCTTAACGGGTTGGAACATTGATTCGAATATGATTCGGATATGGGCTCAATCGGATAAAGATCGAATAGACTCCTAATGGGCCTTGGTCGCAAGGCCCACGTGAGGAATATATATATGGGCGAGGTGAGGGATTCGTCCTGTTAACATCTAGCAAAACCTAGCCGCCACCTCCCGGCCAAACCTAAATTGCTCCACGAGTGCTAGTACACTCGCGATCGGCGTTCGACCGGGCGTGTGGATACGGTGGAGTGCGCGCTCGTTGCGATCTTGATCGGCGTGCGTGGAGAGGCGATCTGTTCGGGACGATCGGCTACTTCCACTACTATCTCGGCAGCGTGATTGGATCGGTTTCAATTCTTCTTCATTGCACGCTGCTAGCGTCTAAGTGGTAACGATCCATGATCCTTCCTTAGCATGATATTCTTGAGTGCGCGGTAGAAAAGTTTTGTTT